>JBCAUG010005570.1:0-43034 GCA_038406175.1 Haplosyllis leylae | reverse complement strand
AAATAGGGCAAAATGTGGGTTACAACCGACCGATCCGATAGACTGCTTTAAACTCCGTTTAAATCAGCCAAAAACTTATATTACAAATGTTGCCAGTCAATGACCAATAGTTGTGTGTTGGATTCTAGTTGATGAGCTATTTCCTCCGGAACGGAATGTCCCAGCCATAATTTCTGCAGTTTCTTGTAACGCTCAACACACAGGTGTAACGGATTGCCTCTCCTGAAAGTATGAAATTTGAATTGACAAAAAAAAATGTAAACCCACATTTTAGATTGACTCGCTCTCCAGACATTTACAAAAATAATTTTGCTAGAACTTTCTTTTTTGAGTATTTAATAATATTGGGGCAGCAGCTTACTTTAGTCCTTGATCTGTTTCACCGTAATCATCCAAGTATGGTGGAGGAAAGAAACATCCTTTAGTACGACTACTTAACAGCAATACCTGACAATCCCTGACCCTAAAAAGTAGAGTTTTTAGCGATTACAAGAAAGCATAATCAAGCCGTGCCTTTTGCTTCAATGTTAATGATGGCAGACAGATACGCACCTCAAAAATACGCCTGTGCCTGCACCACAAAAGTGTGCGTGTGCGGTGGCCGCTCCGACTGACTGACCATTAAGTTCTGTTTGACAACAGTAGCTCTGTGAACACAACATCTTACCACAAACTAAACACATTGTGGGTGCGCGACTATCATCACCTTCCGACTTTGGGCAACTGCAAAAATTAGTAAAGCATGTTATAAATCTGAATTGCACACATTATGAACATTGACCTATCAATATGAGGTTCCTCCGGCTATCGTTTCGTAACTTAAAAAGAGGGCAGGCAGGACACATACGTGAACGTAGATACTCTATTGATTAGTTCACTGTAATCCTTGGGTAATGGCACAAGTTGGTTTACTGCAAGAGGGTATCTCACAGACTTCAAATTACTGACAGAATCAGATAATTTAACACGAACAGTATCACACCCACACCATCTGAAAGAAGGAATTGGCAAATGTTAAATTTTGTCATTATTTTATTTAAACTGCAAGGGAAAAAGATCCATAGCATATATTTTTATTCAAATTGAAAATTGGCATACGATCTTAACGCTGCTCTCATTTTTTCACAACTGTTTTGAGTATGGATATCTGAACTAAATAAGTTAACAACTCACTGACTGACTAGATTTGACACAATATCATTTGCTCCTTGTGAAAACATATCAGCAAGCGACGAGGGTAACGATAAGTAGCTACACAAAACGTCGAATTCATCTGGCGAACGATCTATCGATGTAATAATGAAATACAGGTTAAGTTCTTGTGAGCAAGCTATTATGCATCGGCAAAATTACAAGAAAAATACAAATTTTGAAACTTGACATTACCTAAAACACCAACTTACCCAATAAAGAATCTGGGGGTCTCACAGCAGTAAGATGATGAAAGAACATAGCTGCACATCTCAAAAAGGGCAAAGTGGCCGACTTCAGATGCGTGGTGAGTTGCCAGGCGGAGGGGCACATACTAGATTGCACACTAGATTGCAAAGAAACGAATACTTTGGATTAAATTACAATTACATTTTTACATCATCCAAGTGTTTGTTTCTCAATGATAAACAAATCAAAACCTGGATACGAAACAAAAACTTACTTGGCCAGAGATCTACATTTCGCGAAAACCTTCAGAAGAACTGCACCTTCTTCATCTGGATCGGTCTCCATAGATTCTGTCATCAAAAATGTTTTTAAAGCTCAATGAAAAATGATAAATTTCACCTCTTTCATACATATAAGAGGATAAGAGGTATTGAAAGCATCATCTCTTAGCATGAGATGAAACAAATAAAGCAATGAAATATTCATCGAGTTGGGGTCTATTTACACCAAGAATCAGCATCAATGCTGCAATGACGATTGCGACATAGCTCTCATTGACCACAATGGAGTCACTCCAAAATGGGATGCAACCCCATTCCCAAGCAACTCCATTGTGGTCAATGAGAGCTGTGCAAGCGTCATCGCAGTGTTGACGTTATATAGACGCTGACGCTTGGTGTAAAGGGACCCTTACACGACTTGGTACACACAAAAGAGTTTAACGGACACCAACGTCAACATTCTGATTCCGTTTTCACACAAATAATTAAAAGACAAATGAATACAAATATTTACCCTGAGGACAAACGTCCATTGTCAGCATAATCTGTACGATGTGCGCTGTAAATACCAACTGAAGTATGTGCTGTTCATTCAAACCTCCCGTTGGAATTAGCATCATCTGTTTGTTTGAGCTTGTCGATGTCATACCGGCAGTAGGTGTCGCATCCTCCTCATCGTCGTCCTCACAATACAGCACAGGCAGCGAGAAGCACAGTTGTACCAATAAATGAAACATTTCTATCTCTAGTAATGAAGGCGTCTCTTGCAATTTCTTTTCACCTTTTTCTAGTACCAAAGCTGGAAACATGGAAAGGTACATTCAGAAATTTAAACCCGGAATTCTGCAAATCTGTAGAATGCAACGGTAATGTAGCTATTTTCTTCAGTTCGACGCATAATATCTCCTACTCAAAATTGCAAATTATTCGCTTTCATGCTACCATCACATGTCAAAGCCATATGGCTAGACTTTTTTAGTGATACGTCACCGCGCCTTTCCAGTCATGGTAATTCAATTTAGCATGCGGGCAAAAGGATACGTAACAAAAGCGGTAACTCATACCTGATAGAAGAGTAATGCAGTGTTTTTTTATTACTTCTGGATGTATTACTTGATTTGCAACCGCCGCAAATTTAACCAGTGCATTCAAGCAATCTAATTGACGCGACGCCAATGAACCAAATAAAGGTTTTCCCTCATCCCTCAAACTTTGCTCTGAAACATTTCAATGAAAACATAAAGAGTTTACTTGAAAATTCCAAATACGTAGCACAATTTATAAGTACATTGGATATTTTTGACTTCCATACCGAGAGTCATCACAGTGTAGGCACATGTTGTCCAAACCATCAAGGGTACCCTTATATTCTCCTCATCACGATGCACATCTAAACCGACCTGCCGGTACATAATTATTTTTTAACATTACACGTGTATTTGACCTAAACTAAAAGAAGGTTGTACAACTACAATCTGAAGTGTCAAGTTTGAAGAGTATACTCACCGAGTAAACATCGATGGAAAATTTAGTCAGCATTTCCATTATGCTGCTTGAGAACTGATCACTGTAATTTAACAAGAACGTTAAAGTTATAAATTGTCAAAGTAAATAAAAGTTGATTTTGGTTCGCTAGCTTTGAGGCACACTTATTTCAGTCAAAATGTTTTTTACCTTGAATCCAAGTAGACATAGTCAAATAACAGTTGAAAGTTTTTGGCAACACTGTCTGCCATCACTTTTGTGATAGTGGACAGCGGGCATGGCACATAGAAAAACGTTTCCTCCGCTGAAAAACAGACACAATTTGGCCGATTAAATAATTTCACGGAAACCCATATCCAAGGGAATAATGAACGCGGTGGATTTAAATGGCCACCAAATATTAAAATAGCTATCAAAAAGGGGTGACGGCCTGGGAGAATGAGGTAAAGCGGAGGTTCTATTATTATTACACAAATTCATGACCTCAATACTTTTCTTCACTTGCCTTCGGATTCCTGATCCTTGGTTTGCTTCTGAATGCTTGCTCGAACAGTTTTCTGTAGCCCATCCAACCAATCACTGATCGGTAGTTCTATTTCTTTTTTATCACTAGAAGTGTAAAACAAGTTCTCACTTATCTTCTTAAACGCAACAAAGTATGTTGAAAAACACACAGTCTAAGTTCTACATCAACAGTCCACAAAATGATTTTTTAAAAGTTCTAAATGTTTCTAAATTTAACGAAAACTTCAGTAAATGTGTGCTGCAAAAAATGAAAATATCTGCTTCATTGCACTCAAAAACTGATGCCTTGGCTCAGATTTTTCATCTGAAGATGACAATTGCAGTGAGGTGGCTACTCAGAACATACTTGTATCTAATAAGTGTAGAGATCTGAGGAATAAGCGGTATCACAGTGTTACTCAAAGTTTCACATAGTGGACACAGGAACTCTGAACGTTCAACATCGTAGCTGAGATGATGTCGAAATCTGAGTGATCGTCGTCTTTCTTTCGCCAATATAGCATCATAAAACCTAAAATATAATTACCATAACCATCATCTAACAGGCCTGTTTCTTTCCCCATGAAAAACTTGAACAAAATTATTGGACACATGGATACACTGGAGTATTAATAAGACGTGTACATAACAGAAAGCCAAACCTCTGCCAGCAATCCGCATGCATCACATGACCACAAGTGCTCGTATGGACAGCTTGATGCAAAGTGGATGATGTGAATAAAGGGTCATAGTCTTCCCCATCTTCTATGATTTTACCTCGTTCCTTAGAAAGCACCGTAGACCTAATGAAGGACACATAAAATATAATAGCTAAATTATTTTAACTGAAAAGTTGTTGTCACCCATGCCATACTTGAAGAATGAACAAATGGTCATACTTTTGAACAAATGCTGCCAAGACCATGGCTCTACCAGTATGTGCGATTTCTTGCTCCTCTTGACAGAGAATGCACACTTGCTTGCTGAGGGTCATGTTGCTTGGTGTACTCTTCTTTAAACCGATTGCTCGAGGAAACATGTCTTGTGGTGCGAGATCACTGAAATTATATAGTTTCAAATGAAAATATTTATACGTTGGTTAACTTGATCAACTATATACGGGTCATAACAAGCGTTACTCACGTGAGATCCATTTCTGAATTAGCTTGCTGCAATTCAGCACTCGTGCTCTCAAAGAGTTCCGAATTTTCTTCAATGAAATTTCTCTGCATTTTTGACATTTGAGCCATTATTCTGGCTCTCCTTTTTGCTGCCAAGTCTGCCTTGCGCTGACGTTCAGCCTCTTGCTTTTCTGACAGCTCACTTGTAGATGAAGAACTAGCATCGTCCATTGGGACTTTCCCTTCCTGCAGGTGCATGACTTCGCGGAACGTCTGAAGTTGGTAATTTTTTGTAAAAACTATGAACTCTCGACAAACATTATTCTTACCAAGTAACAATGGCATTTGTTTCAGTATTTTATGACACTTAACTGTCACGATCGTAACACATACCCTGCAAACCCAGGCTAGGAGGTCTTTCACTCCGTCATTCTGAATATTAGAATGTCCTTGAAGAGATTCCAACAGCACTAGGAAACTGCGAGGTCCACTATGGGCTTTCTCTATGAACTTAAAACTGCTATCACCATGTTCATGTGCTCTTCTACTTTCGTGAATGCCAATGCCAATTATGTGAAGAATCTGCAAAGCAAATGTGTTTCGTCTTCATCAATGCCTCTGAATTCAATGTAAGGTCAAAATTCTTCAGGTTCTGTACGTCAGTTGGTACTACACGCATTCTTCAAAACTTAAAATAGCAATTGACAAAAAAAAACCCTAAGCACACGATTTACCTTTTCAAGTTGAGTCTCAGACCAGGAACGAGACCTTTGGGCAAGCGTTCTTTCTAGGATAAGTCGTAGAATATGAAACATAACGTCAGAGTCAAGTAAACGGCGTAATGGCTGGAAAGCTTCAGTGAGTATTGGTGGTACAGGAGGTGGCAAAGCTGAAAATGAGAAGACGTTTCCGTCTGTAAAGTGACAAAAACTAAAAGAAAGTTTCCTCAAAGTTAGTTTCTAATCAATGGAAATTATTTGCTACCTTGGTCTTGATTCAACTGTTTCTTCCTTTTTCGTTGGGTATCTTCAGACTGAAAAGAATCATGAGATACTTGAAACTAAGCCTCGCTGTATGTTCTAATTTGTTTGCAATGTGTAAAACAGAATTTACCTTCACTTGATCGGCTCTGGCATAATGGTAGAAAAAACAGTTGTAATCCTTATAATACTCTTGTTTGAGCTCGTACAAACCCTTTCCTGTGTCAGTTGGTTTTCTGTAATGGAAAAAGTTTCAATTTGAATGTTGTTTTTCCTAATATCCCGTCTTCATCCAGACTGATTTGCGTGCGCAACAATCCTTGGAATACTCACTTGAATACGGCTACATCATTGACCACATCTTCAATGCCAGTTTCATGATACGGCTGTAACAAAAAATTTTCATTAGTTGTAAAATTACCTCGAGATAAAAGAACCCAAGAACATTGACAAAACAGTCAAAAATTTGTAACTTACATCTTCTGGTAAAGCTTTATCCAGCTCACTGTGTGCCATATCTTGTATGCACAATTGCTGTAGAATTTCTCTCTTTATTGCATCTTTCTGCGTGACATTTCCCACTCCTGGCACAAATCTCTCACCTAGAAATAGATTTTTTATGTTTTATTATATTATTTCGTTATACTAACATCAGAAAAATATCGTCACATATGTCGGTAATACTACAGTAATAGTTAATTCACTATGAACATACTCAGTACTATGATTAGAAGATTCAAGAATTCTTCAGCCAAAGTGACCGTTTGCCTGATCAAGTCTTCCTGTGGATTTACCTTCGTAGTATCGTAATCCTCCCTGTAGTAAGCAACACAAAACTGACTTTGGTACATTGTACAAGAAAGTAGGGCTTTAAATTGGTACAGGAGGGTGCAAATTCTAAAACACATGGAACAAATTAACGTTCGCTAAATTACAGCACGATTTCTCGCTCTTTCACACCCCTGAGCAATTAGTTCTTCCTTAAATGGTTGTCAAAACAGAAACACGCAAAACTTAGCAAATTGACTCACTTGACCCAATTTAAGAGACCAAATTTATTCACCAAATGAATAATAAAATGGTTGGGATCCATCAAAACTGCTCCTATCTGTTAGAAAACAAAGAATATCCATTTCAGCGTTGTCACTGCTTCTCGTAGGATTTCTTCTCTTCTATCCTTTGTATCAAAGGGCACAACAGATACTACCAAATTTCCAAATGTTCAACTACTAGCAGTAGTTGTTTCACATACCTGAATCATAAGGATATCTCTGTCGTACATTTCTGCTGTGAATCTTACATTCCTGTAGAAATGTATCTAAAAAAGCAAAATATACTTTCAATTGCTGTAACTGCACCATAAATTATATTAAAATTCGATCAGTTGGAAATTTACATAGATATGGTAATAATTGATTTCAATGTAACAGTGCCAATATCGGATGGGATGGCTTTCCAACTCATACTCCAATTTCACAAGGCACACTACCAGTCGGTATACTTCGGTCAGTTTTAAAGCCTAACAAATTTGCAGTGCCTCACCTGATTCAGCAACGAGTAGCCGTTCCTCCTCCACATACCGGCCTGAGTTTGAGCTATCATAACAAGTACTCTCAGTGATGGTTCCATCAACTCGGCGGCACTTAATTTCTGTAATGTTTCAGACAACATATTAAATATATATCACAATCCGTGCCCATTCTACGTGCTGTTTCCGTTACTGAAATACGAATTGTATGATGACCTTATGATGAAGCTCTTTGAGTCCTATAGATACATTCCATCTGCTTATCTGGGCTAAAAGTCCAGCCAACAGACGTGTGACAGGAACGTGAATTGATACGGGCTGAGAAGATACATCATACTTGATGCACTCAACCTTATGGCCAGCCACTGCAAATAAATCACCACAGTAAATACACGTACTGAAATACTTAACAAGGAATTCGCAGCATAAAATGAATTCAAACTGATACATGTATTTGTAAAATAATTATTAGAAGTTAATATTGTGGTCAGTTACCTTTGTGGGAAACTTTCTTGTGGTCATCAAGTTTGTCCCTGCAGCTGGATAAACATTCAGTAATCAACTTCGCAGATTCCATCAAGACATATTTCTGCAATATATCGCATAAATAGCGTTAAGATTTGTTGGAAAATGAAGGTTATGCGATTTGGACTAGACGTTCGAAGTGCCGTTTGAACAGAATAGGGTATTCTAAACGACAATTCATAAAACATGTTGCTTTGTATGAGGGAAGGTAATATTTTCAGTCGCGTCTGTCTGTTCGTAGGTGGGGTTCTTATCCCGCGATTCATTTGGAAGCTATGCCATGATATAGTAGGAGAAGGCCCACCGCCATCAACGCCTCAATGACATTGACGTTAAAACTGCCTTCCTAAAACCACATTTTAAGTACCGTCCAAATGCTATTCTAAATGACAACTCCATCTCAGAATCATCCTTTTGTAACGGTATATTAAACAGTGATCCCATCGATGCCCTTTGTAATTATCCAAACATTGAATTTCAAAACAACCTCGAGATCAACACTCGAAACTTCTGGGCCAGTATTTCTGACCACAGTTTTGATTGATCGCAAATGTTGTATGCTAGTTTTTACCGACCACGTAAGTAGTATGAGAGAAGGTAATGTTTTCAGTCGTCTTGATTCTGTTCACATGGGGGTCCCTATCCATCGTCTTGTAGAAAGATCTGTGCAAAGAAGCCCCCCCCCCTCCTTAAAAGGAAAGACCAGCCAGGAAGAAAGTCCACCTTCTCCCCTAGTCAAGGTTAGGAAGGGGACCTCCTCAGTTCCCCGGGCCGTGGTCGGTATTGCTTCGTTATGTTGATGGAAGGCTGTCTTGTTTCCCTTTGCAATTGGATTTCAAAGCATTTCAATTTCATTCGCAATTTGTTTGACTGGTACACTAGTTTTATTTACGCCGTCTTAACTTACGTCACTTGAGCACCAATCGATCATTAAGGTTATAATATCAGCTAGCTTCAGTTGAAAGTTGAAAGCACCCTCCCACTCGGGCTCAAACTCGATATGTTGTCCAGTTTGCCTCGTAACTGCTTCCATGTTCTGAAACATTAAAATCCAACACTACAGAGATGACCAAACAAGAACCGTAAAAACAGAAATTTCTGTTGTGTTAATTTACAGTTACCTGCATGCTCTTCAGTAGGTTTAGAAAAGCATTGAATCCTGTAAGAAAATTTGGTCGCAGTTTATCATTCCAGTCTTCTGCGGACAATCTCATGCTCAGTGCATATCTGTTGGAAAAGGCACAGATACATGAAAATTAACGCATGTCTGTCGGCATATAGAGTCCTAGGTTTTCCTCATTTCATACAAACTATAACCACTATCATTTATTTTTGCAGTGCGAATTTAAACGATACACTTTAATTGCATCAAATGTTACATACTTGAGATCATACAGCATATATTGGGCCCGTTTGAAAGACAAATTCTTTTGGTTTCTCTCATTTTTGTCAAAGGCAATCTTGCCTTCTTCTGCAAAAAACATAAACGTAAATTCATTTCAAGAAATGAAATATGTAATCTAGCGAATTATCTAAACTTCTCAAAACAATCAAGGTCTTTTGAAGACGACTTACTATTTTTCCTGACAGCACACTCCTCCAGAAACGTGTTGAGAACCACTTCAAGCAAACCGTGTTCTGTAATCAGCATTCTTGCCTGAAAATTAGTTAGCCAAAGGTGTCACAACAGCTGTTCTCAGGTTGTAAACAAGCAACCTCAGTTTACCTTCTTCGCAAAGTACCCGACTATTTTTCAAATCTTCAGGAATAGTTTACAAGTAACCCCTGCATCAATTATTTCCCTGAATTCCTAGAGCTTTTTCTTCACATTTAGGAATTTTTGATATTTTGGCGATGTTCTGCACTATACAAAACTTTAACTGGAAATCAATTCATTAAACAACTGAATAAAACTTCAAACAATACAGCAAATTTTGGAACCTCAACCTACCAAAGTCGGAACCGTAAAAATTTGCACAGAACAAGACGTCGTTGAAACAAAACGTTTATGGTCATCTTTGATAAATTCTCGTATTAAAGCAGGGTAGTGCTGTTGAGAAGAAAATAAAAGGATGTCAGAGATCATAAATGTGTAGTTTCGACATACCAGCGTGGGGACAGTGAATAATTGCACAGATTCGGAAACAGCACACACTGAATGCTCATGATCATCAGCCATGAAATCCCGTATAAGTTTTGGATACATCTGCGGCAAATATTGACATAAATTTTATTTGTATATTGACTACAATAGCAAATGACTACTTGTAAAGAAAATGTTTATCTTTTGCTCTTGAATATTACATGTATTGGAATAATGCAATACCAGAGTTCATTAAAACAGATTAATTATTGGCTCATTAGGCATAGGGACAATGAGCCAATGCAACAATGATTTTGTCTATTGTCTATTGTTTTTGACATTTTCACGACAGTCACATCTAAATTGGCTATTTCCAAAAGTAAAAATCCGCTGAGCTTATTTTTTAAAGAATAATCGCGCTGAATGTAACATACCTGTGTGAATAGTATTGAAAACTGTTTTTTGCACTCGGGATCTTTCAACACCCTGCAATAGAGGAATCAAGAAACATCATATGAAAACGGTATCTTTTTGTTGCTTTTTTTTTCTTACAAAACTATGACTAATAAATAGTTCAGTAATCATTGCTAATTTTGGCTGCCATTTGTTATCTGCGTCAATAACCATTAAAACGTTACTGTGGAATTTCTGAAACACAGATGGATACAAAGCACTCACTCACCCTGCCATAAATAGCTGATGACTCAAAATTCTAGCACCTAAATAGAAAACATGAACGCTTACCAGCATTGTGTACGCTTACCAGCATTGTGTCGTGCTCCATCTGATTAATTTTAACCGTAACTTTGCTTATGGAAGAGATAAATTGATTAAGATATGAAGAGTAAAAGAGAGATAATGAGATTATGTGATAAAGCAATGTGGAGATGGAGAGTGAGATTATGTGATAAAGCAATGTGGAGATGGAGAGTGAGATGAAGAGATAAAGGGGATCTGGGAGCGGGATCCGAAAATGTATCAAGTCAAATCTGCAAAGAACCAAGTTCATGGGCAGAATGTCCTGAAAATGCATTTTGGTTTTGGAATTTTTGAAATCTTACGAAATTTTGAAGATTACAACATTTTGGACACTTTCCAGAACCGAAGAGAGGGACAGACGAACACCGTAGTGACCAGATAAGTCCCTCCGTTATTGAAACGGCCCGACTGAAAACATCACGATTAAGTTTGTGTTGTCCAAAGTTTTACGCGGAAAAAACACCGCCAAGCTGTGCTCGCTTTCAACATACTTTATAATCTCTTTTATGAAAACTGTATCTCTACTTGCTGTACGTGAGTGAATGAGTGATGCCAAGCATGAGTGGCTAACCTCTTAGTGTAGCAACTCCAGTGCATCAGTGTCCAAACCTTCTACCGCAGAAGGTAATTAGAGTGGGGGGATTTCCCCGTTTACCATTGCATAGTATAGTTTTAAAGAAACCTTATTGTGCTCCAATTTAATAAAATTTGCACATCGCGATTAAGTTGGTCTTGTTCGAATTCTTGTGTAAGTTTTCTTATTTGCAGTACACACGTAAATTATTCTCTGCTACATGGCAAAAAAAAAGGGGTAAAAAGAATAACACCAAATTAATGTCAATTGAACGAGTTCCTCTGTACGGTGGGGTCTGTCTAGTGTTATTTTGAAATTGTATGCTTTCCAGGAAGTTTTCTTTCTTACCTTTCCATAATTGTGTGTCTGCAAGCATCATTTTCTCAACCAAAGAATGTTCTTCTCCAGGATTAACTTTCATCGATAGCAAGCAAAACATTTTCATTAACCCTTCTGAAAAGATAAACTAAAATGTCACCGGCTGTATTTACACTGCTTTGAATTCAAATATATCAACTTATTTACTACGAAGCGTAAAGGAAACATTATTGCTCATACCTGAATGACCCAAAATTGTGTACAACCACGAGAGTATTTTCTGTGCAAAAATCTGATGAGCCACTACCGCAGTGTGCATGACAAGGACCTTCAATGGTTTCCCCCCGTGCCGTGAAGTGTTTTTCTGAAAGTGACAAATATTATTATCATTTGATTGTTTCAATTTATGGATACTAACTGATGTTATAATCACGAGTATGCAGGCGAGTGCACTTCATTTTCAGTCCGCTACTTACTTCTATAATATTGCGTGCTCTTTCACAATCCTGAAATGTGCCATTTCGTATGCAGCTCCTTCCCTGTAAATCATCAATTAGTAACATGACAAAAAGCATGAGGTGAAGTATTTTACTAATTAAAATCTGATTCACGTAAAAATACATGAACACTTCAAACAACATACCTCCCTGTCGACTGTTGTTGCAAAGTCCACCGCTTCCTTTTCTGAGCAGTCGATGGCTTTTTGCAGTGCACTTATCACCTAAAACCAGATAAACATGTTTAACTTCCACATGAGTAAATCAAACTTAATTAATATATTAACTTCCACTTTATTTACTTTAAAACCATATGGCCGTTCCCTTAATTATGTGTGAAAGCAACTTCCTATGGTGAGTAG
This sequence comes from Haplosyllis leylae, assembly GCA_038406175.1. Classification (NCBI taxonomy): domain Eukaryota; kingdom Metazoa; phylum Annelida; class Polychaeta; order Phyllodocida; family Syllidae; genus Haplosyllis; species Haplosyllis leylae. Next base: position 30,637 of record JBCAUG010005570.1, on the reverse strand, counting down.
TTTTAATCTACGAGTCTTCTGCTCAGTACACAAAGCTACTTAATTTTGAAATGATTGATTGATTAAAACTGACTTATCTCAAAATCTCTTGGACAGCAGATGGTTCATGCAATTTTTATCAAATCAAAAAAAGAAAAACTTGCCTGTTGGTAAGTGTGAATTTCATCATTAAATAGCATGGTAACGTAGGTGTTGTCAACATGTTGCGGTTGAAGTCCACGTGGCAACACGTCATGGTGTTGCCATGTCAACATTTCTGCTGCATAACGCATGCTGGCCACAAACATCTGTTCAGCTCGTTGCTGCAAGTCTTTTGGAAGAACACTTACGGGATCCTACATACATTAGATAAAAGAATAATAATTCGCCGAGTAAGATGGCATCTGTTGGATGTTTATTTGGAAATAAAGCAAAGAGCATCATCGCCCTCTCGGCAAAGTAAAAAGACAACAGGAAACATACTAACTCGACTTTCATTTGTGGTTAGTCCCTTTTTGTGTGTATCACAGAATGGCTCTGCTCTCCATGCTTCAGGATCACCGCAATCACAATAACCACCACCTGACGACGTACACATCTACAGTGAAAAATCGACACTTATTACGTTGTGATGGGGATTTCGAGATAATCCGACACTGGAAGCCGTCATTCTGTTGAAATGTTACCTTTAACTCAAGATGTTTTTATTTATTAATGCCTATTTTACAGCAATCGGTTATTACGGTGAACAGCCGGTTATTTTCCATATTTTTTCCAGTCACTTTTCTTCTCACCACCAAAATGTGTACATAATTTTGATTAAATGTTATTTTTCCCTTTTGTTTTATACGTATTTTAATTTTTCAGAAAGCAGTCCCTTCTGAGAGGCCACCGAGTAGCATTTTATGAGGGATTTGTTGGGTCCGTAAAACTAATGAAACTCAACCAATATTCATCAACACTCACTCTGTATCTGTGTTTTCTGTGTTCACCATTCTGAAAGCAGTCCATACACAACACACATGTAGGATCCATCCCACAGTCCCTGCAATGGTAAACCAATTTAAATGTCATCAAATAAAATCGTTTGGCAAGATAAAATTATGTGTTTTATGAGTGAATGTTCTCTCTTTGCAAAAGCTTGTTATGACAACATCAATCACCTGCAAGAATACGTAGGCTCTCCCATTTTGAACACTCGTCCACATATTTGAGATGGATGGTCTAATTCTTTTAATTCTTTGAACACAGATTCTGGATCTCCTTGGCATAAGAAGGTTTCCATTGGTCGAAATAACAATCGCTTGGCTTTTCTTTCTTCTCTGCCAGACTCAGCATCCATCTGACCACTGAATACAGCTGGCACATACTGACACCAATGTTCTTGTAAGGCCTCTTCAAGGTTTCCACGTTCCAGTCCATGTTGAAAATTCTACAATAAGAACGATTCACTCGATGCATGGTTTAATACACGGGGCTTCGACAACATTAAATCAACGCCATTTCTTTTATTTTCCTTTGGGCTCGAACCACGACTTTGGTGTTCAACCGGTTCAGTAAGCAAATACCATCTGGTTGATTGCAATAACGTGAGACAGTTATCTTGCCGACAAAATAACTTGAAATTAGCCAAAATTGACTTTGGTACAAGCCAAACTTTCAGCTAGTAAGCCAGCCCACACAAGAGGTCTAACCCCCGCAGCGTAGCCAGTCCGAGAGGGGGGGTCCCCCCTCCAAAAGACATAACCCCTTGTCCTATCCTGGTGGAGGGGGTACCCCCCCCCCCGTTGTTTCTGTTGGTATCCCCCTGCTACAGGCCTGACTGGGTTACTCCCCCCCCCCAGTTGCAGGCCTGACTTGGGGGTGCGCCCCAGGCTACCTACAGGCCTGACTGGGAGGGGGGTCTCCCCCCGGACCACGGACGAGGGACTAGACAGCAGGGCGTACCCCCCCCCCTGTGAACGGATACCACAGAAGTGTATGCACACACACACACACACACACCCACTGCGCATCTAACTCTAGGGGCTTTACTGATACCGAATTCAGTATCACCGGTACCGATACCTGTATACTTATGTTCAAGATTTTTCGTCTTACAAAAGAAAACTATTGAGAGAAAGATGCCATTTACCCATCAGCTGACTCACAAGCACACCACTCAAAAGTTTCCGTCATTTGTTTACAAAGGTGAACTGAAAACACCTTGAAATTGAGTTGGCCCTTGCATGATAATCAAAATTACAGAAATGTTAGAAAAAGTGATCGATCAAACATCAGTGAATTAACTGAGGTAGTGGGTAAAAAGAGCACACACCTGCTGGACAGTCTCGGCATTAAATTCAGCTACAACTTGTATCGCCAGTTTTGCAGCTGGTCCAGCCATCTTGTTGTCAGATATTGATAAATAGGCAAACGGTAAAATGGCACAACGCGCTGTCCAAAAATTGCGCAAAAATAATTCTGCCTTTGTAAGTATTTACCAGTAAGTAAATTGTAAACAAGTGGAAATTTGTCAAAAAGAAATGGACCAGATCAGTGATATTGTAATCGAGCCTCTGTCAAGGTCTCCTTACATCCAACCATTGAGAGTAAATTATAAACAGGTATTGCAATTTTGCCATTGTAAGTTCTCTGAACCTACACCAAGATTCCCGGTAGAGTCTATGTCAAAGACGGTTGTTGAAGGAACAAAATGTCACCAAAATGACTATATTATTGTATTAGAATAATATCTTAATTAATATGTGGCCATTTTGATGAAATTTTGTTTCAATTCATACAAATACAAAACATGACTTTTTGTTTGTGGCCACCCTTGACACTGGCATTCCATATAATGGCTATGAGGGATGTTGGCTGTGATTTTATTGACTTTAATCATTTTTTATGTTAAATGTACTGTCTTAAAATTGTAAAAAAAATATATATCAGCCATTACTTTGGAAACAAATGAAGACAATGGTAATGTCTGTTCATTTTTGGTGGCAATTAGAGTCACCTTAGTGGTTGGTTTGGTCTTTTTGCCCCAAAATTTTGGGCCTGTGGTGGCAACCTAGAAATGTCATTAGCTGTTCTCTGAATGTAGATGGGGTGCTGGTTGTACCTGCAAGGGTGGGGGATACCTCAACACAACATTATGTAACCAAAGATATTTCAACTTATTGTGACCTAGCATGGTGGGGATGAAAAAACCTAGTTGAGACTACCCTTGCACCATCACACCTGCCATTGCACCCCGCACACCTGTCATACCCTTTGCACCTCTCACATCCTTTGCACTTGCCCTTCACATTCCTCACACCCCTTGCACCTGCCTTCACACCCTCACACCTACCCTTGCACCCTTCACACCCTTTCACCTCCCTTGCACCCCTTGCACATGCTCTTGCACCCTTTGTATCCTCACATCCCTTGCACCCTTTGCACCTGCCCTTCCACCCTTCCATCTCTTGTGCCCTTGCACCCCTTTGCACCTCTTGCACATGCCCTTGCACCCATTGCACATGCCCTTGCACCCATTGCACCTGCCATTGCACCCCTCTCACCTTTTGCACCCTTCTCACTCCTTGCCCCTGTCCTTGCAATCCCTGCACCTGCCCTTGCACCCTTCCACCTACCCTTGCATCCCTTCCACCTACCCCTGCACCCTTGCACCTGTCCTTGCACCCCTTGTACCTTTGCACCCCTGGCACCTGCCCTTGCATCCCTCACACCTGCCCTTGTACCCCTCATACCCCTGGCACCTGCCCTGGCACCCTTCCACCTGCCCTTGCATCCATTGCACCCCTTGCACCTGCCCTTGCACTCCTCACACCTGCCCTAGCATCCCTTACACCCTTCACAACCCTTACATCTTTCCACCTGCACTTGCACCCCTTCCACCTGACCTTTGACCCCTTGCACCTCTCACACCCTTTGCACTTGCCTTTGCATCCATCACACCCCTCACACCTGCCCTCACTCCCTGGCACCCCTTGCAACCTTGCAACCTTGCACCTGCCCTTGCACCCCTTGTGTGAGGGTGCAAGGGTGTGTGAAGGGTGTGAGCAGTGCAAGGGATGCATGGGTGTGTAAGGGGTGCAAGGGTGTGTGAGGAGTGTACATGTGTGAGGACAGGTGCAAGGGTGCTAGGCATGCAAGGGCAGGCACAAGAGCACAAGGGTGCAAGGTTAAAAGTGTAGGTGTGTGGGGTGCACAGGTGTGTAAGGGGTGCAAGGGTGTGTGAGGAGTGGAAGGGGTGTGATGGCAGGTGCAACGGCACAAGGGTACTGGGAGTGCAAGGCCAGGTGCAAAAGCACAAGGGTGCATGGGCACAAGGGTAGGTGTAAGGTGTGCAAGGGTGTGTGAGGGTGTGCAAGGGGTGTGAGGGGTGCAATGGTGTATGAGGGTGTGCAAAGGGATGCAAGGGTGTGTGAGGGGTACAAGGGTAGGCACAAGGGGTGCAAGGGCTCAAATGTGCAAGGGCACATGGGTGCTAGAAGTGCACAGGCAGGTGCAAGGGTGTGTGAAGGGTGCGAGCCACCTGGTGAAACTTTCACTGCCTGATATTTTTTACCAGACACATCATCTCAAGAGTGGAGTGACTTATCTGGTCACTCTGTTGCCCATGCATCAGTTGCCTTGCTTATTTGGTTGTGGTGACTTGCAAAATCTTTCAAATTTCAAAAATGCCATTGGATTTCAAAAAAATCCAAAATCTGACATGTGTTCAGACCATTTTGAGCAACTTTGATTTTGGACACAAAGGGGGAAGAAAACCAATATTTACATAATTCTGTATCACTGAGTAATAATGCAATGTCAAATGCATAATTTGTTTCCATGATGAGTGACATTTTCTAGGATAATGAAATGGAAATAAGTCCAAGCTCATTTCTAAACATTTGAGCTCCTCATTAAAAGAGATTACACAAACTTCTGAACTTGGTAATGATATAAAAGATGAACTTGGTGATGGTTGAAACCCTTTTAGCATTTAATACAGAGAGGGACTTGAATTTAAATACTCTTTTTGGTGATTAGCATTCAACTACTTTGTTGACAAAACTGATTGTGTCTTCTGGGAATGTTTCCACAGACAGGACTTGGGACTTGCTTGATGAGCTGTGGGCATGAACAAAAGAGGTTGAAAATAATTAAAATTAATTTAGACATGTATTTGTTGTGGAAAGAAATTTGCAACCAAAATTGCATCGCAAAAAGTGACCCATTTGAAAGTAATATTTTCTTTTACCTCTCTTTGTGAACTTCCATTTGTGGTCTTGGTTTGCAAGCTGGAAGAAAACAATGGAATTTAATTTTGAGTGGACACCTTAATGTAGTATTACATAAAACAAGTACTGCATTAAAACCAATTTTTAGCATCATTACAAGATAACATTCAGGTTTTTAGGTGGTTTAAGTTTACACTTAAACCACCTTATAGGATCATGATCAGCAACTTCTTTTCATCAAATTGGGACACTTCCCTTTGGAATTTTTTTTGTCAAATTTGGACACAAGACACCTTATGACATCTCCTTTTTGGTCAATTGTGGCATATGTCAGTTTTTGGCGACTCCAGGGCCATTTGAGTACTTTTGCCAAAATTGGGTGCCTTCAGAAAATCAAAGTTTTCTCGATGAAGGAGCAACAACTCACCAAAATGTCTTTAGGGTTTTAGGTAGGTAGATAACTAGGCTATATGATGGTAGCATTTTTGGGGAGTGTGACACACTTAGGGGGTGCCAGGTGGCTTTGAATAAAATGGTTGCATTTGTCAGCACATTTGCAACAGCTTAGAGGGTACTCGGATTCACTGATTTGATTAAGAATCAGCTCATAGGTGGATATGCTAGGGTGTTCTACATACCTAGGTTTGGATTTTTGATTATGTCATCAATTGGCCATTTGTTGGGCCAATAAGTGCTGATTTTTGACAATTTTTCAGTTATCAAAAAGTTCCAATTTTTTTTGACCTCTCAAATTTCAGAATTTTGGCATAGATGTGTAACAATACGTAAATTACAGTAATTTTTTTTCGATGATTTGTAGAGGACCTTTATAGCTACCAAAAGGGTATGTTGTGCCAAAATTAGAAAATCTTTTCAAGGCCACTAACAGGGCACATTTCCATGACTTTGTCACTTAACAGCCTGTAGCATCAAGCCATTTGAATTATTTTTTTCAAAAATGGTGAAATAAGATGAAAAAGATTCCCTAGACCTGAAATTGAGTGATATTTAGTGATTTGGTGAAATTTTCAAAATTATCATGTTTAGCATGTTTGTGTGGTTCTATCACTCTTTGCTCATTTCTGAAGACAATTCTTGTCTGATTTTGATGTATGACCATGCAAATCAAAGCTTAGAACCCCTCTACAAGAATATGGAGTCATCTTGCCCCTAGAGGCCTATAAGGCATCTAAAAATGGCAAAAATGTGCCAAAAATCACAGATGTTGGCACATTTATACAATTTGTGACTCTATATTCTTATTGAGGAGGTCCTAAGCTTCAATTTGCATGGTCATACATTAAAATTGGACAAGTATTAAGGTCAGAAATGAGGAAAATGTGAAGCAAACTACTAATGCTTGTATTTCTGAAACTAGACAAGATATCAAAATTTCAAGTACATATTTAGAATCAGCAGCAAATTTTACATCTGATAGATATAGTTTTGTAGTTTTATAAAAAAAAATTGAAAAACTGCAAATCACATATCTAGATGACTCAGCACTTCAAAATCATCTATTTACAGTATGAAGGGTTGATGATAGCGGTGCAATGTCAATTGGTGATTTGTAAAGGACCTTTTTAGCTACCAAAAGGTACCTTTTGGAAATTTTTGCAATTTACAGTTTGAGATCGAGATATCATGATTTTTTTCAATGGTCCACTGCATGACTTGTACTTAGGTTGGGAGGTCAAAATGATGTGAGTGGTCAATGTAAGGATGCTCTAAGGGTATGTAATGTCAAAATTAGAAAATCTTTACTGGGGCCACTAATGGGGCACATTTCCATGACTTTGTCACTTAACAGACTGTAAGCATCAGTTCATTTGAATTATTTTTTCACAAATGGTGAAAATGTCCACAGAGAGTATTTTTTACCAATTTTGTTGACCTTGATATGTGACATCAAAATTGATGTCAATATGTGTGAACCTCAACATATCAATTTGGTTTTTATGTGAACCTCCTCCATAGCCCATTGGTTTGACTTCTTGACATTTAACATCTTTTTGACAATTTGACATTATTTTGACAATTTGACATCTTTTAACTTAAATCACCTCAGCCCTTCACAGGACTATTTTTTATTTTATTTTAATATTATTGGTACAAAATTCTCAAACATAATTAAAGATAATTTCATTAAATAATTCAATAATAATTAAATAATCAAGGGAATATAAAATAGTGTCAAATTGACATTACATACAGCGCGGTGAGTCAATGCAAATACTTGCATTTCTATTTAAAATCAATTAATTTTTTTTTTTAAATTCTTAAGTCATATCCGTAATATAATTAGAGCAGTTTGTATGCTGGTTCCACCTTATTTTTTTTTCATCCCCGGGGAGAAAATAAGCCCACAGAGAAAATATCAGATTTCACTTGATAAGGTGTGAGGATAATATCATATAGTTTGAGGCGGGGATTCGCATCTATTTTTTGTTTTTTCTTATTCCGAATTCGAAATCAAATCAATCTCGTATTTTTTTAGGTTTTTTGAGGGTCGATATGCAGGGCACCATCCCCATCCAGACAAGGATGCTACACACAGTGTTATCACTACACGTGAGGCCCTGTGCCCATGTAGTCTATATTTCTTCTATTGACTTAGTATTTCAATATGGTTACATTGTGCTACAATGCAGAAATCCATATGTTAAATACCATTCATAAAATCTTGCATTGTATTTCTATTCTCTTTTGTTTCTCTAATTCAACCGAAATGAATCTAAATTTGGTTCATTAAATACTACATCTGTTTTTCGTCAGGTGGAATTTTATTTTCTGAAATTTGTTAAACTAAGGCTTAGAATTGGTTTCCCAAACCCAACTGATTTATTTATCACAGAAAAGTGCCTATGAGAAAAGAATAATTGAGAATTTTATTCTTGTTACAGACATATTTGACATATTTTACAGACATATTTGGTCACGGGCCACGGTAACTGTCCGTCTAAATTTAACAAATGTAAGGCCTCTTTGGTCTTTCTTAATTAGCGCGTTGTTTATGTGATAAATTCTTGGCTCACAAAAAGAATACTTCGAAGATGAACAAACGTCATTCTGATCCCTTTTCACAAATGTAACGCCTTTCAGAAAGTGGAAGCACCTGTCCATAGTCTTTCACTCCTTTCAAACAAGGAAAGACTATTAAGACTAAAACATATTTGGAGAAATTGTCACGTTACCAGCTTTTGCTGTTCGTTCCTTAATGCAATTTCGGAAATGTTATTCTCAGTGAATTGTTTTTACATCTGAATTTTCTCTAGTCTTTGAAACTTTGGTCGTTTCTGTTTTTCAAAGGAATGTAAAAGAACCGAAAATTTATGAGGTACAAAATGATAGTGATTTAAAGATTATTTATCATAAAGATATTTACCAACATTTTTCAGCACATCTTTAGAAAAAGCCTTGTTGATAAAAGATTCAAACCCTGGAAACCACATTATCAACCAAACAAAAATTTTGTACCTCATAAATCGAAGCCAGTCAGACCACCCTAGTTTGGGAATTCCTATTCCCATTCCGTCAAGTATAAATGCTACTGTTGACAAAGTTGTGTTTAATCGCATAGAAGCAGGAATGTTCATTCCCTCACTGTAAGCATCTGCCATCAACTGGAAATCTTTAGGTGGCTGAAACAGCGCTGGAAGCAAAACATCCCTTTCAATCTGTTTGCAAATACTGTAAGTTTCATCAAAGTTACCTTTGCAGATGTTGTACTTATCTGAAATGCCTAATAAATAGCCGAGTCCCCTCCAATAAAATATGAAATCCTCTAGTTCTGTTTTTGTGCATCTAATACCAAATCCATCTGGATACATAACCACTGCAGCCATGAATCCACTTTGCACGAGCGCCATGTCATATTGGCTGAAGTAATTTTTTTCAGGCCAGTCCACTTTCATAGATTTGGCAACGTTATTGTGCATACCACGCACTCGCTTGATAGACTGGTGCGCTTTAGATTTGGTATTCCATATGTTTTCTCCGCAGAACCAAGAATGTACATGTTCAAATGTTGCTAGGTATCTCTTCAATGCTTTCTCTGGAGTATCTGATTGTTTCGTGTACACCAGAGGTACCAGTAGGTTCATCACACTGAATCCACTGGTCAGAGAGCAATGCAGAGCGATGAAAACAGAAAATATATGTTTCTTGATAAATTCCTGGCCTCTGAAGAACCTTTGGAAATCCATCCATTCTGGAGGTCGATCCATTGGATTTCCACAATCACCACTTTCACTGGCTCCTTTCTTGATATAATCAAGATTCATCTTTAACTCAAGTCCTCGAATTTTTAGTCGTTTTTTTTGTTTCAAAGGAATACAAAAGACTTGAAAAATGATTTTTCAAACGTATCCTGCAAGAAAGATTAAAACATATCAAGGTAAAAACTATTCAACAAAATTTTTTATTTTATACAGGTAAATCGATCATTGTCACAAATCTGATGGTTAGAAACCGTTATCAGATAATACAAGGTCATGTTGCGCCTTTTTACCAATGATTTATCGATAAGATAATTGGGATGCTTGACTTTTCGCAGGACGATAAGGAATTTCTGACATCGCTCACGATCTCCCAGATGTAAGCAAGAATGTTCTTTTTTCAAGAACTTCGTGTTCCCCAAAGTAATAATTTCCAGGTCCAAATGTGATCAAAATGTGTGACAAACTGTGGTATGAGCCAATAATTTCTATTGAATGTGTTTCGTTGCGAACAGCATTGAATAAAATACAAAATGCCTTTCAAAATTATCAGTTTTAATTGCATTTGAGCAGAATGTGAAGCATAGAATAAAACATCCAAAAATACTTAGATATATTTTTTTTCTGATAGTAGGGGCCACACCATGGTTGCCCAACTTTCTGTGAAATTTATCAGTTCATTGCTGATTTTACCTATCACGTATGTAGTACGCGGGAAGATAATGATTTCAATTTTGCAGCTTGTCTGTCTACAGTGGGGGTGGGGGAAGTACCAGATACGAAGGACTGATTACGAAAGACCCCCTTCCACCCAAGGTGAGGTATGGGACCCTTCACCTCCCACTCCCGCCCCCACTTCGCTATGACGAGAGTAATAAATATGGGGGCCGTGGTAGTTATTGCCTCGTAATGTCAACTGAGAGGCTACCTTTTAGGTACTTCTTTACAACATATAAAAACAATTGAGCTATTCAATATCTTTCTATTTTTAATTTCCCACAGAAAACCTCGTAACTAAATGAAAAAGGACAAAACTATAATGCAGACAAAATGGAATAATCATATCGAATAATGGAATACATTCGTTAGCAGATTGTCAGAAACTTTCCCAATAAAATGGCTGTGATCCGTTCCACCATACTATTTGATCGCAACCAAATTCTCGATTTTGGTTCTCAGATTTTGTTTGTGCTGAAAAAAGCATATGTAACCTGTGATAGCTTCAGGAATTTCTGATATTTTGGCGGGTTCATGTAGATTCTGATGAAAGTGTTAAATTGGCGTCTGCAAGAAACCAATACTTTTACCAACAATTTGATGACACATTATTTTCTACCACCAAACTGTTTGTAAAAGTAGTGGCATTTTAACTTTTTAGAGTATAAGATAAAAATTATTGGTAAATATTAATTTCAGGCTGAGTATTTGACCTCAAAGAATTCAATATCGTGAAATGTCTTAACGTAACCTGGATCTCCTTATAAAATATGTGCCATCAAATTGCTTGTAAAAGTATTGGGTGTTTTTTTTTCCAGACAATTGAAAATATAAAAGTATTCTCATAGATACCCATTTTTGAACTTTCATCAGACTCTTGTTATACCTTCGAAAAGTCAAAATTTTCTGAAGTTTCTGCACGGAAATGTAGGTCTATCCCCTTGCCCATATACCTGGTAAAATTGGAAATTCCCTTGCGGATTCTTCAGTGGAAAGTGAGACTTCGGAGATCAACACACTTCAGGGACCCACACAGTTCACTAGATAGAAAATTTATGCAATTTAACTGTTGTCCTGCAACAATTTTGCTAACGAAACATCGGTAACATTTTCACACAAGAGCCTTTAAAACGTTCTCAGAGGTCTTCAGAGCTGACCGCATTCTTTTGTTTCTGACCGCCTTAACAACAGCCTGGGTTAAACTGCGTTGTTACTTGACTACACTTTTTCACTCAGAACAATTCAGACTGCAATCCACGGTGTCATTCTTCGTTTATTTTTCTTTCAATAAAAAGGGAAAATAGAGAAGTACCAATTTTGAAATATCTCCCAACAAAATTATGCCACAGTAAAATGTGCGGATTAAATTATGAATTTCACAACTTCACGTGATCGTAAAATGGAAAGCAACAGTTTTCGGGCGTGATATTTAAAAACAGCATATGGCTTTGATCCCTGTCACAAAAGGATGAAGTTATGCTTGATTTGAAAAACAATACTTCAAACTTTACGAAAACACATGTTAGTAAACACCCCATCTGTCCCATAGAAAATAAGTAATGAGGCTTAACTTTCAGGCTTGTATAACGAGGATACAAGTACGGTATAAAAGTCCCCTATGATGTGGCAATTTTTCAGAGCTGTGGGTTCCACGACCCATCAGTGAGAGACGCAGAGTTTAGACGTGGAACTTTCGAAATTCAACAAATTTGATATTTAGGAAGGAGTTAGAAATAAGGTCAGTAAGTTTCATAATTTTTGTTATATATACAGATAAACATTTTGGGTTTTTTGAAAATTATTTAATGTTCGTTTTCAAAATAGCATAATCAGTAAAAGGGTGATCAGAAGACATATTCTGCGGGCGGGAACACTGTTTCAAAAGCCATCATGACAATTAATTGGTTAATTTTGTCGACTTGCAGGTTTATTGCCTACACTGCAGTAACAGTATAGGTAATGCATTGGACACTACTCGCAGCTCTGGTTTACGGATCACTGGTGACGACCCCTGCTAGCGCCCAAGATGGAAGGTCTGTTCAATTAATTAATTTAGGATTCATGCACTAACTGACCGAAAAGCAATTCTATCTCCAGTTTTAAAGTTCCCATTTTTTCCAGTGACATTTACAATTTTTGAAAGAAAATTGGTTGCAAAAAATCAGAGACACACTGACTTTGTATTCTGTTAGGCTTATGACACAAAGCTCCTTTATCTATATCTCAAGTGAATTTGCAACAACTTCTAGAGGATTTGAACTTATCAAGTTCCCTACTCGATCCATGGCAAAGACACAGGAATCAAGCGTCATTGTCCATAGCTTGAAGTAAAATGCAGACAACATCAGTATAAGTTTCTGTGGTTCAACATGATCCAATGTGGTTAAAACCCTTTAATTAATTAAAGATAACTGACTTCGGTCAGCATCCATTTCATCCGTTTTTCCAAAAAATTACAAAATTAGAATTACGTCAAAAATCGAGGATGCAAATATTAACACTGTCAATTCACAAAAGACAGACACATCATTGCCATTTACGACGAGAACAGTAAATTCTGTATAAATCTTTCACTATACCCAAGGATGGCTCTGATATACACAGATTTTTCAACAACTACATTCACTGACAGAAATCTATGAATATCAGGGGCTTCCCTAAGTCAATTGGAAATAATCCAATATGGCTCCGTTCTCTAGACTAATATGTAATATAATTGTGCAGTATTGTATTGGTTATTTATTCATGCTTCCAAATACTTTTTTTCACAGACGACCATTGCAAAACCTAACACAGAATTTACTTATCTCCTCGAAAATGGCAGAATTTACTGAACGTCCTAAAGGGTGACAGAATACAGTTGTAAAAGCCAGAAATATTTGCAACAAAATTAATCGAAACTTTTGTTATTTTATTTTCTTGCTATTGTATCTATGTAAGAAACAATGTTTGATGATTCATTTCACTCCACAATTGGAAATTCATTGAATCGCTTGAGAGTTTGTCGTTTCCGTAATTTCAAATCTGATTTCCAATTTTGGTGGGAGATTGTGCAATCTTGTGTAGATTTCTTTCTAAACGTTTCCTCTTTTTTGTTTTCTGCAGTACTATTTATGATGACGAGGAACACTGGTGTACATATGAGGAAGACGTGGTGTTCCAAACCAAAGTTAACGTAACCAAATATAGAATCAAGGTACGAAATCTTATTATGATTTCATTATTAACACAAATTGATAAAAGTAGTTTTATTTTTATTGGGTTTCCCTTAAGTTATTATTTCCAGTATTTATTTAGAACTTTATGGATCAAAGAACATGTGAGAAATATCCGGATCAGGTAATAGGCGAGATAAAAAAGACTGGTTCTGACACCTACTACTGTAAATTCAATGAGTAAGTATTGCAATTAGTGCGTATTACCATAAAAATAATTGTTTGTGTCTTTTTACTGATTCGCAAACAACCTTTCTTTGATTTTCTTGAGTAAAAAGACCCCTTTCTATATTACAAGATATTGTGATTGAAGTATAAATTTTTGGTTTACAGATCATATACAGAAACAGAGATCCATAACACCCCTGGGCGACAAAACGTGAAGCGATGTTGCACAGGGTGGCGGGGAGAGAACTGCAACGTCGCAGTCTGTGTTCCAGCCTGCCGCCACGGGGGATTATGTGTCGGTCCCGACCAGTGCGACTGCGCTGGAACAGGATACGGTGGAGATCAGTGCCTCATCCGTGAGTTCAACTACTTTTTAACTACCAGTATTCTTTTCCTTAAAGAAATGAAACTTTTACCAATACGTTTCAGTGCGACGCAGCGGTACAATCAACAGAATTTATTTTTAATCATAAGCTAATTAGTTTTAAAACTCGACTACCAATCAGACACAAAAGAACATTTCCTAAATGTAACACTAAGATCTACGTCAATTGCAAAAAAAAAAACCATGGAAGATGAAGAATTATCTGAATTCCCCTTCTTGATTTTAGCCCTTTGCATTCCGGAATGTCAGCATGGTTCCTGTGTTGGTCCATACACATGCCAGTGCGAACCAGGATGGAAGGGACCCGGATGTTCTGAATATGATTGCGATCCTGCCTGTGTGACTGGTCAGGGATACTGCTCTGGACCCAATGAATGCACATGTTTCATTGGCTGGGATGGTCAAGATTGTTCAGAGCGTAAGTCAAGACCTTACGCGCAATGATCGCTCTTTCGGCTGTCTAATCATTTACATGGACATTAATTCACTATTTTGTTCACGTAACACCTCAACAAGACTTGGTACAACACAGGTCATTGGTCAATTGGGTAGCCATATTTGGCGATAATTGCTAGTAATTGCAGTGAAAACTACTTCCTGGAATGGTATCATTAAAATAATCCAATTAGAGAAGATTTTCAATCGTTGTGTTCAGGATTTTAAGTGCTGGTTTACACATTAAATATAAAAGGCTATGTCATTATTTCTAATTTTAGGTAAATGTACACTAAACTGTTTGAATGGTGGTGAATGCGAATTGACTGATGATGGTGGTAAATGTGTATGTCCCGAAGGGTATGAAGGAGACTTTTGTGAACAAGGTGAGCGGTTCCAGCTACTGTACTCATACCTCCGTCTTTTTAATGTGTTTCAATGATTAAATACATTTAAACATGACTTAAGATCGTTTATCAATATGCTTTTTCAGCAATCTGCGATCGCCCATGTCACAATGGAGGAACATGTTTTGAACCGAACAGATGTCTGTGCCCTCCAGAGTATACGGGTAGAACTTGCGCATTTGCAGTGATTGATGCCGGAGCAATCATAACAGGTAAACATTCACCTTCGTCACAAATGAGTTCAATCCTTGAAGGCAGGCAAGCGTTGCCCTTACCTGCACTATGATAATCTTTCCTGGCTTCTTTAACCTACAGGAACCAACACGACCCTAATCGAACTGGAAGCTTACGCCACTTGCAGCTCCTGGTCTTCCAAGCATTTCACGACTTTTGACGGATACTCGATGACTTTTGACGGAAAGGGAACCTACACCATGGTGCAGGAGTGTTCCAGCTCTGAGGACCCAGTCTACGGAGTCATGATTGATATGGCTTATGACTGTCCCCCGCGTCAACCGTTCTGTTACACAGCAGTTAAGGTAAGGGCACAGCTATCCATACAATGTTTCTTTTCTTCAGCGGGACGGCAATCCTAGTTCTTCTATCACACAAAATTACAAGATCAATCTAATTTTTGCTAATAAATGTTAAACAAGCAACATTCATGTTCACATTCTTCATCAACTTCCCTTGCAGATCAGCATTTATGATGTGGAAGTTGTTTTAGCTAAAGATAAGCTCACGGTAAATGGTCGCGAAGCAGCTTTGCCAATTGTGATCGAAAAGATGAGGGTAGCTCTCATTGGTGGATACATAGAGGTCACTGGTTTAGATGGCGAGTCTATCTTTCTTCTCTCTTTTCAGTGCAAAATAACATGGAGTCTAACAGTCGAATGAATAAACACGATGTTTTCTTTCGTTTTTTAATTTTTTTTTATAAATTACAGATCTAAATGAAGTCGCACATTTCACTTAGCGTAAGCCACAGCCATACATAGTAATCAGATTCGTATCTTTTTAGAACTGATACTGTTGTTCGACTCGTACAATTCCGTCTACATTTACGCACCGGAGACTCTCCAGAACCGTGTGTGTGGGTTGTGCGGTAACTTTAACGAAGATATGAACGATGAGTTCTACTCAGTCAACGGAAACAAACTGGACAACTATGCAGATTTTGTGAACTCATGGTTAGATCCATTTGAAAAAAGACCTGTAGAGGATATCAACTTTATTTCAGCACATCCTTGTTCTCTGCTATCTGAAGAGCGTGTAAGTTGGAAGAGTTCAACTTTTCTTTAACCACTGTTGAGATACAAATCGATTATAACTCAGAATATAAATTTTAAAGTAATTTCTTTCACTATTGCTTTCATTAATGTTTGTACTCTTTGCAGAATGAAGAGATCCTCGCTCACTGTTCGTTCATCACAGACAAGTCTCTTGTGTTCGCACAGTGTTCCCCTTTTGTTGAACCAGAACCGTACAAGGAACTGTGTTTGATTGATTTCTGTTCATGTGAGGCGAACCCAAACACCACGGAGGAGCACTGCATGGAGTCTCTGTGCGGCGCTGCCCTGCAATACTCACGAGAATGCGTTCACAGCGGCGTTGTACTCAAATGGAGGAATCCACACTTCTGTCGTAAGTTTCATTTTCACTGGTAGATCTAGATTTTTTAAAAGAAACACTCAAAAGATCCATACCTTGCCACATATTGAAACCCTACGATCAATTTAAATCTTACCAATGAATTCATAATAAAACAGACGTAATTTCTGTGTCTGTGTTGGCGGAAAACACAGCGTTACAGACTGGGACTTTTAGGGCCCATTGCTCACTACGAAAATCATCCTCTGTTTGGCCCGTCAGGCAATTAACAACCACATAATCCTTCAGGAAATTGTATTGTTAATCTTCCAAACAGAGGATGATTTTCGTAGTAACTTATATTTGATCCTTATCCACAAAAAGTTCAAAGGTGTTTGCGTAATTATTTATGTAATGTTCAAATTGATGGTTTTTATTGACATATGAGCACAGTTTATAATATATATTAACTCATATTATGAGACATTAGCTACCGGACCATTATTTACATTTAAAAAATCCATGTAATTTGTCATAACTAAGATGTCTAACATCAACCAACACAAAAAAAACAGATGTCATTTTTGCCCGATGACAATTTGCACTTGCATAATGCAATAATAATACTACATAATAATAATACATAATGCAATTTGCATTATGTAATTTTTGAATTCGCAACTGATAACGTTCCCTTCACTTTCTTTGAAATAACTTCATATCCCATACCACTGAAATACATCTAATTCATTCTTAACCTTCTTACTTTTCCTTTCTGTTCCATGCAGCTGCGCAAAAGTGTCCGAATGGTAAAGTTTGGAAGGAATGTGGGATGGATTGCGGAAGCTCCTGTGCCAGCGAAGGTTACGAACAAGAATGTATCAATGAGAGATGCGTGGACGGATGTTTCTGTCCAGATGGTATGAATCGGTCTTTCTTTTACATGCCTTGCATTCAGTGGTTTCTTTGGGGGGGTGTAAGGAAAACAAAAACTCGTAAAAAATCACAAGTCATATTCAACAATGCTCATAGACATGCTCTTTTCAACCCTTTTTTTGTCAGAAGAATTTAATTCTAATCCACACAGGTTTCCTTTGGAATGGGCATCACTGTGTTGAAAGAGATCAGTGTGGCTGTAGACGATCTGGAGAAAATTCTGAGTATCCCATTGGATCCTACTATTCAGCAACCTGCGAAACCTGGTTCGCTTAATTTATTGTTTCATTAATTAACTTATTGGTTAAGCATCACAAGGATTTCTAGTATGTCCGTACTGACTTGATTTCCACACTGACTGTTGGTTCTGCCATGTGTTTTGACAAATGCTAAGGGCGTTGCTTATAATTTCTTAAACATTTTATTGGGCTGCACACAAGGAGATGCATTGCAATAGTTAATAAGAGAATGAAATAAGTTCCAGATGACTCTCACGACGAAAACGTATTTCAAGGCAACCTCAAAATTGCCACATTAGTTCCCCTTGGTCCAATTGACGATGAACGGTAGCCAGCTCCAATACGTCAATGTTCTATAATTATAAACTGAATAGTATAATCAATGAAAATGCAAAATTATGAATGGTAAGGAAAATTCTACCAAAGCACCCTGACGTGAACTTTCTCTGAAGTGCCTTCGAATCAATTTTTTGCTTTTCTATTCTAATCTATGGAATTTGATTGCAATTAACAAGCTTTGCTTGTCCGAGGTGCGAGACTTCTCATAGACTTCAATGCATTTCGAAATTGTATACAATTTATTGATATTTTGAAGTTAATCTTTTGCGGATTTTTTTTTTCACAGCACTTGCACAGAAGGAGGACATTGGCAATGTGACATAGACGATGATTGTGTTGGGAGGTGTCACATAACTGGGGATCCTTATTACAAAACATTCGATTCTCGACAGTTCCATTTTGAAGGACATTGTGAATATGTTTTGACACAGCCTGGTATCGGAGTTGAAGTAAGCAATTATGAATGACCAAGAATACACATTTTCAGACCTTAAACATTTTGTTAAAACTTTTCGATTGGTAAATAGAGGAAACGTCGAAATGTATTAAAACATTTGTTTTGTAGCTTGAAGTTCCATTCTTTATCTGGATTGAAAACAAGGAATGTGATATATCTCAAGAAGCCACCTGCACCAAGATGTTGACCATCCAGTTCTCGGAGGGAGTTGACGCTGAAATTATCAAGTATGATTTTTAAAAAAACAAGCGCGAATATTTTGAGTTACAAATTGATGTAACTTCATATTTATAAGAGAAAGTATTGCGAAAGCGTGGCTTACAAATAAGTTCTACCTATATCTTATTTTCTTAGGATGAAAGAACACTCCATCACTGTCAATGACGTGTCAATCGGCTTGCCCTATAAGCGTAACGGAGTGATAATACGACGAGTTACAAACGTGTGGACGCGTCTCACGCATGACAGTGGTGTTGAAGTCCTATGGGATGGAGCACTAAGAGTTGAAATAGTTTTGTCCAGCAAATTCAGAAACAAGGTAAGTAATCACTGTCCTTTCATATATATATATCGTACAAGCCTGAAATAATTTAACGCGAAAGAACTATTACCATTCAAGTGACATTTTTGGAACCACATGAAGCATATTTGACAAAAATTGCAAAATCAGAAAAGAAAAATAAGGAAATACATAAAAGAAATATGTACATTCGTGAATGTAGTTGTCATGAAAACAGCTACATGATATTTCCTACCTCAGGTATTTGGGTTGTGTGGTAACTTCAACGGCGACATCAATGATGACTCAATGACGCCCTCTGGTGACCAAAACAAAAACGTAACACAGTTCGTTATGGAATGGCAGACCAATGCCGAATGTCTCTCAGTGCCATCAACCTCTGCTCGTGGCGCCTGTTCAAGAAGCTCACAGTTTGAGCATTATGCCGAAGAAATTTGTGAAGCCCTGAAGGATGGTATGTAAAAATGCAACGGTAGTCTAAATGCTCACGGTTTCGAAGAAAAGTCTATCAATCAAATAACTTTCTTGTGTGTGTGTGTAACAACAAAAGATATTGGTCTATTCTGATAGTATTGGTCAATTTTTGCAGGACCATTTGAAATCTGTAATGATGTTGTGGACCCCAGTGACTACATCAAAATGTGTCAGAACGACGTTTGTAACTGTGGTCACCCAGAAACTACCGGAAGTCAGTGTGAATGTGACTCGTTTGCTACTTATGCGAGAGCCTGTTCCCTGGCTGGGGTGCTTCTCAACTGGAGGACGCCAGAACTCTGTGGAGATGGTAAGTGTACATTTGACAAGAAAAGTAAAAATGCTGGAAAGTATAATTAATTGTTGTTGGCGGATCAAGGGGATGTGTGGCCCCCTGGCCAAAATTTCTTTATTTTCATGCAGTTTCGGGAAAAATTGGTCAAATAGTAGGTTGCTGCTCCCCCTTAGGGCTTAGCGAATCCTCCTCTTGGAAATTCTTGATCCACCACTGCCAATGTTGCAGACACCCCATGTTTAAGGTCATCACACCCCAATGTTGTCTATGTTTAAGTGCTAAAAGTCATCATGTCCTGATGTTGTGTTCATGCAGATGTTAAAGTGCAAAAAATTAACCACATCCCAATGTTGCCCATTCCCCAATTTTGCCCACGGCTCCATGTTACACATGCCCCAATAGTGACATTTGCGTAATTAAATTAAACACATTGAATGCAACTACAAACTCATCAGCAAAAGAAATAAATTGATGATTTGTTGGAAACAGCACTTCAGTGTTCCGGTGGTAGAGTTTACCAACAATGTGGATCCAATTGCGGGAAGACTTGTCACAGAGATGGGGAACCGAAGGATTGCGCTGAGGAGTGCATGGAGGGATGCTCCTGTCCTCATGTGAGAGCCTCATATTCTGCAACCATAATTATTTTATTCAGCCGATTAATTCAAATTAAGTCAAATTTAAGTATTTTGCTCCAACTGCACGTGGCATGGGAAACATATCTAACAAAAGCCTCTCTTTTGAAATCGCAAAGGTGACAATTATATTATATTTCCTTTGATGTAGGGTCAAACATATTCTGTTGAGGATGAGATGTGTGTACCTAGGTCCCAGTGCGGGTGTTATTTCCGTGAAGAGTACTACAAACCAGGCGATTCAAGACAACATCGCTGTAACACTTGTACGTGTGAACATGGACATTGGAGCTGTACAAAACACAACTGTTCAGGTAAATTCACTTCAAAATTAATTCCGGAGAAAAGTTGAATCAATCAACGAACACTTACTTTTGAGAACTGAAAATGAAGTAATTTTTCTCACATGCTTTGATTACATTCAAAGCTATTAAAGCACCAATTATCGTTGTTTAACTTATTCGAAATGCATTTCAAACAATGCATAGAAAAACCAGAATCGGGCAACACTTAGCTTGATAAATAATAGGTTTGATTGGTTTCCTTAGGAATTGATGTCTGTGGTCACGGCAAGATTTGGAATTCGTGTGCAGATTGTGAACGTACATGTGAAAACATGCACGTAAACTGTCCGGCCGCCAGCTGTCGCAGGGAAGGATGCACATGCCCTCATGGTATGTTTTAAGAAAATGATTGATCCTTCGATACCAAAACTCATAGTTATCTTTTTTCAAAACAAAATAAAAAAAACATTTAACACATCCATTTTTTTCTTAAATCCTAAGGCAAAGTGAAAAACGAACATGGAGAATGTATTCAACCAAATCAGTGCCCCTGTATATCCCATGGCCGTTCCTACGAAGAAGGACAGACGATTAAGAAAAAGTGCAACAAATGGTAACTAAAACAGCGTCTCCAACCTTACGTTTTGTAGTTTTTCAGTCTTGGGTGTAGTTCTGAGGTTCAGGTATTTCTGATTTTGTGAACGATATTACATTTTGAGAAAATATGTTGAATTTTGATGAATCAGATGCAAAATCAGCTTTTACTCCTGGAGATTTGTGAGATTTTAGTTCTTGGAAGAACCCAATGATTTAGTTTGTTGAATAGGATATTCTTTCCAAGGATTTCAACAGTTCAGTAATTCAGTGGGTAAAAGCCAGACTTTTCGCTGCGGTGGACTCAATAGGTGCTATAATTATAGAATGTAAGAACTGAATAGATAACTTTTTCTTGCAGCACCTGCCAAAATTCTACATGGTCATGCACAACTAAGAAGTGCAAAGCCACTTGTCAGGCTTATGGCGATCCTCACTACGTCACATTTGACGGTCGATCCTTTGAGTTCCAGGGAACATGCTCGTAAGTTTATTGCATAAAAAACAGCAAATTAGCCAAAATTGCCTTTGATTATCCTATGACCGTGTGTTCTCTCAATGCATTTGAATAGGAACAGCAAACTTTTATATATTACTCAATTGTTCTCATTGACCTCGAATTTAACTGTACAGCGGAGATTTTTTTTTTTTTTTTTTTTTTGCTTTTGTGTTTAAAAGTTTGAGGTGTTGTTAATTATGAAAAAACATCCATATTTCCAAATCTGAACATTTTCACGACTATTTCAGATACGTTTTGGCCGAGGATTATTGTGGTGATGGACGAGGTACCTTTATGGTGACGGCTGAGAATGTTCCTTGTGGCGCTGAAGCTGTATCTTGCACCAAATCAATCAAGTTCACCATCCACGACACAGGTATGTCATTGTACTTTCAAATTCCAAGAAAAACAGTCAAATTACTACACTTTGCAAAATGAAAATGCCTTGTTTGTTGGAACATTGGAACAAATATACATATAATTTGTCCAGTAGTGGATATGGGACCACAGATGGTAAAAATAAATTTGTTACCTTCTCAACGAGCCTACTTTGAATAAAGAGAAGTTTCATTTAACGAAACCTTTCAAACAACCCATGGTTTAAGATCTGAGGATATTCAAGGATTTTTGTTTCTACCAACAGTTATCCACATGTTGAGAGGAACTCGTCCTGTGATCACCAGAAACCCAGTCGCATCACCTTTGACCCCCAAAGCTGAGTTCTTCATCAAAGACATTGGAATGTTTATGTTCATCTTCACCGAGCATGGTATAACTGTGGAGTGGGACAAAGGAATGAGAGTGTACATTACACTTGCTCCTGAGTACATGAACAAAGTATGTGGTTTGTGTGGAAACTTCGACAACAGGGCAGACAATGACTTCCGTGCCAGAACGGGTCAGGTAAATGGCGAGATTTTTACTTTACCATTATCTGAAAAAACATTGGAAAATCGATTTCTGAACTCTTCCTGCTGTCTATGTGCTTCAATTCAAACTCGAGTTTCCTTTTCGTTTTGATGTATTTGCTCTAAATGTAGGTTGAGGCCAGAACCATCGACTTTGCTAACTCTTGGAGGACAAAGGAAAGCTGTCCAACTCTCGATACAGAAACACCCGATCCCTGTGAAAGCAATCACGATAGAAAACATTGGGCCGTTTACGCCTGTGGTCAGTTTTTTTGAAGAAAAATTTTTACCGGGTCTTCAGTAGCGGATCTAAGGCGGGCGCTAGCGACGCGCGGCCCCCTCTGGGTCCAAATTCTTTCATTTTCATGCAGTTTCCGGGAAAAATTTGGCAAAATAATAGGCTGTCGCCCCCACCTCGAGGGTTGGCGCTCCCCGTCTGAGAAATTCTGGATCTGCCACTGGTCTTATACAATTTTATTATTTTAAAGCATCGACCTCCTCTCCATGACCTTACTGAATTGTGTAAATTGTCATAATTTTTCAATTTTTGAAAATAACTTGAATAATTAGGCTAAAATGACATAGAACTGCATTACTGAGTGCATACACGTATTTGGTAATTCAGGAATCATGAGGACACCAGCTTTTGCCGCGTGTCACGCTGTGGTGGATGTTGAACAGTACATTGAGGCTTGTGTCTGGGATTCCTGCGCTTGTAATAGAGGTGGTGACTGTGAGTGTATGTGTACTGCGGTGGCTGCTTACGTGCATCAGTGCAACATTGAAGGTGTTCACATCAAGTGGAGAGACCAGCGCAATTGTCGTACGTAACTTTTTAAAGTCTGTAACATTTTTCTCTGCTCTGCAAGAACACATTTTTTACGTTATGATTTATTTTTACCCCACCCGTAAAATGTTGTCATACACTAATTCTGTACCACATTTCAAATACTTACAGCAATACAATGTGAGAATGGGTTGATCTACAGACCATGCATCTACGCCCACAATGAGCGCCAGTGTGAACCACCATTCTGGGATAACACTGGTAGTCATCATCACATTCCATGTGTAGAAGGTTGCGGTTGTCCTAAACACAGCGTTTACAAGAACGGTAAATTTTTCTCCAACATACTTTACTGACGTAATTATTTTCATAAAGAGAGAGCCCTGAAACACAGCGTCACCTGGTTTCATTGAGAAATTGACGATATTAACTGAAACGTTTACCAGACCTTCAAACAATATTTTATTAAAGAAAACAATCGCACTGTGAATATTGTACTCATGTCACCGTTAACACATAAAATATTTCTGGATATGTTTTCAAGGTAAATGTGTCGAAGAGAAAAATCTTACCTGTACCGACCTGGACACCGGTATCGAGTACCAGCAAGGAGCACTGCTACGAAAGGGATGTCAGCTGTGCACCTGTCAACCTGGTAGTTGTCAGTGGAGTTGCGAGGAGACTCCTCTGTGTTCCACTACAGCTGCTCCAACAACCACAACCAGACCAGCTACAACCCAAGAGTATGAAATCTTACAATTACTCTCAGTCATAATCTTTTTCCATTTTCCATTATTATTGGTATTGTTCAGTGTAAAAGCGTATGTTAATGTAACTAGTTTGTTACTTAAACATTAATTCTGAATTCAGGGTTTGTGATCCAACTACTCATATGGTTTGTGACTTCCCGCCGGGTGTCTGCGCAGAACTGTGCGACGGAAATCGGACATGCATTTGGCCCAATGATGAACAGAGTTGTGTTCCAACTACAACCACAACACTGAGACCAACGACCACCACAGCAACAACACAGAGACCAACAACAACGACAACAACAACACAGAGACCAACAACAACGCCACCAACAACAACAACACAGAGACCAACAACAACGACAACAACACAGAGACCAACAACAACGACAACAACACAGAGACCAACAACAACGCCAACAACAACAACACAGAGACCAACAACAACGACAACAACAAAGACAACCACGACGCCCATCCTAACAACAACAACATCGCGTCCAACAACAACGCAACCATGTTTATACCCATTGGTACCAACAGATTGCCAGTCGAAATGTGACAAGATGTGTCATTACAACAGACATAACAACTCATGCAATTCCTCTGCAACAGAATGCACACCAGGTAAAACTGAGATATTTTTGGTGGACAAAATATTAAATTAATGATCAGAATATTTGAAGCTATTTTGTGTGGGCTTACTTTGGGACGATTGTTCCCTTTGCATTGAAAGGTTGCGAGTGCGATGAGGGCTATCAACTGAATGAAAATGGAGAGTGTATTCCAACACCACAGTGTAACTGCTATGATAGGTAGAAGATTACTTTTCAATTCATTTTGGTGGTCACAGTATTTTTAAACTGAAGCTTTTTCTTTTAAATTTCTCTGGTTTGCTAATGGTGAATATGTAATTCGAATCCTTTTTCTTTGTAGTGTGAATCAAATTGAAAGGCAACCGAATGAAGAATGGTATCCGTCGCAGTGTGAAACGTGCCGATGTGAGAATAACACAATTAACTGTGTTAGTACAGCCCGCACGGAATGCCCTGAAGTAAGCCTTTTGTTGAGACACTCCGAATCAGATACTTTGCAGAAATTTATTCTGTTTTCTTTAAGAAGAAAGGCGACTACACTTAATAATTTTGGCACACCTGTTTGCCTTTAATAAAGCTGGTTATGAACACCAATTAAATGACTTATTCCTTTATGCTTCGTGAAAGTTTATGTGATTTCATTTTGTATGGCGGGAACTTTAGCCATGCGTGGAGGTTTATGTAATCGCAATTGCCTTCGCTATCTGCACTCTAAACCAATATGCCACACACACTAGTAAATGACACGATTATTAAATTGAAATAATTAAAAATTTGCTGTTCCGTTTACCATTTGTAGGGTTTTGCTCTGGTGACCCTGCCGGATAATCCTTGTCCATATTGTATGCCTATCTCCACCCCCGCCACCACTAAGTCCCCGACCGTGACCCCTGTGGTGTGCCGAGAGGACGAGGTGTACACGCAGTGTGGATGTGAGCTTACCTGTGAACAGGAAAGGAAAGAACTGAACTGCAGCAGCCCAGAGGTTATAGCGAGTCAAGCCGCTCCTGACCGATCAGGTTTTTTGATGAACCATTTTCAGTTTTCTGTTTTTATTTTGGTGCACTTAAATAAACTTTCCTAATTAAATATGACTTTGTTCCTTAAACTTAGTGTTTTTCGTCAAATTTAGGCAAGTGCTGCATGTGCCCAGAAGGACAATTACGCAACAAAGAAGGGATTTGCGTCCCTTACACCAATTGCACCTGTGAAGCAGACACCGAATGTGCTGGTCGTCCTCCTGGAAAGGAATTCAGAGAGTCTGGAAATGACTGTGATAAGGTTTGCGTCTGTAATAAGCAGTGTGAGAAGCAGTGTACACCTGTGTGTAACATTACTTGCGGACCCGGTTTCACCAGGGTCGTGTCTCCCGTCACCCACTGCTGCCGTTGTGAGCCCATCACCACCACGCCGAGTACCACCACCAGTGTGCCCAGAACTACCACAACCATCGTGCCCACAACGGTTTGTCCGGACGACTGCCCAGAGGGATACGCATCCTGTGGGGACTGCAATGAATGTTACAGGTAGGACAAAAATGTGAAAATAGTTTTTCTCTAATAAATGTTTCATGTCAAATTACAGCAACAAGACAGCTTGTTCATCCGCTTCCCAGAGATCCTACCTGTGGTCCCAGTGTATTATGGGGTAGGGTTCCCGTCTGTGGATACATAAACACAACTGAAAACGTTACCCTCTCGTACTTAGCCTTTGGATGCGGAGCTTAAAAACACAGAAGTTTGACTACTACAGATCAAAATTAGGCACAAGCCACCAGTGCGGTTTATTCGTTTCGCTTGTCAAAGAGTCATCTTATTGCTTAAATTGTAACACCAGATCTAAATTAGAGTGAATGTACAGTTTTGTCGTGAGTGACCAGAACATTTTCTTCGCTCCATTTAATGTCTTTGATGATTGTTCTGCCTTATAACTTTAGCGAAAACAATGAGTGTAACGGTGTGCCTGACTGCGAAGACGGCTCAGATGAACAAGATTGTCCTTGCAAATACAATGGCACTCGATATGAGGTAATCCATTTCTTTCATATCTTCAAATGAACAACTTGCGGGTTTTCTTTAAGGTTTCTTAACTGTTATGATATTTAACTCTTTATTTTAAGTCTGGAGATATTTTCGAATGCGGAGAATGCCACGCTTGTGAGTGTCTGAATGGACAGATGACCCCTACCAAATACTGCAACATTGAAACCTGTCCCGGGGTAAGTGTTGTATTGAGAAAGCTCCCATCTATACATCGTTTGTTATAAATTTAATTATTATAAAATGTTCTGAGCATATGCATCGATAAAACTTTTTTGATTTTGTCTGTAATTGAGTTTTTTGTTTGTCTGTTTTTTGTTAATAAACCTGATGAATACAGTAATTGTTCAAGCATATTTGAATTTACTATTATGTTGATATTCATACCCAATAAACTTCCAGTGTGTCACTGTATTATTCAAACATAAACTGTTTCCATCTCAGAGAAGTGTTCTGAACCTGCACCTTGATGATGAATCGCAGTGCTGTGAATGCGAACCGCCAAGTAAGTAACGCCCGAAGTATCACCATATTTGAGGAACAATTTCATATTTTTTACAAATCTAAGCATTTAAATCATTCTGTGGAAACACAAAGCAAAATATTCATTAGTATTGGTTTGTGCCTTTTGAATTTGCACTTGTGCTGAAAGTGCAGGCATATTGTCAATGGTGATATGCGCAGAAATGTCAGGATCTTTCAGTGCAAAAACAGAGTTACTACTAACAGATAGGCACTTTCATCATATGAACTGACGGGTGTACCTTAATTTTCCAGCAATAACAACGACTCTTGTTCCCACAACGCAAGAGTGCGTCGAGGAATTGAACGAACCTATTAATGAATGTTACAACAGAACATGCGTGGATGGCTATATACATCAGGTGGAAGCATGCAACCGTCTCTGTTTGGAGGTGATCTTACATCTTTAACATTTCATCTATCTATAGGATTTCACTTACATTTGAAACCCAGGGATAACATAACCATAAGTCCAAAACAGGGGTATCAGCCAATAGGAGAATTTACACACAAACAGAAGCCTTTGGTATCAGTGGCCCCACTAAAAGTATTGAGAAAAAGAAGTAAAGAAATTTAGGCATACCAACATTGTCAGTAAAACTTTCTTCAGATCCAAATTTGGATATTGATTTTGTTTAATGAGTGAATATGTACATATTTAATGTTCCGAAAGCAAAAAAATCGACATGACTGTTTTCGTTGTACTTAGGGGGAGGAATTGATCAAGTACGCCAATGGTACTTGCTGCCAATGTTACCGTCCGCCCCAGACAACGATTACGGCAACAACTTTACGTCCCACGACAACCACTGCTCTTATCTGTCAACCTCCAACTGAACATACATACTGTATGAAGGAATGCAAGGAAAGGGTAATTTATCACTTTCTTTTACCTTAAGACTACAAGAAACGAAAGGTAAACGATTGTTTGCCAAAAGAAAAATATAATACCACACCAGAATACTGACATCATATACCTTGTACTGTTTCAGTTCTGCCATAGTGTAGATCATGACTGTAAACAGGGCGCTGATGAATCTAGCGGATATGAATCTAGTGGACGCGAATCAAGTGGAGACACACTGTTCTTGAGTGGATTTGGATCAGGATTTGGATCTAAATGTGAGGAGGGATGTGACTGTCCAGGACAGAAGCTGTATAATGGAACACACTGTGTCCCATACCAAGAGTGCTCATGTGTCAAACCAGGAACAAATGAAATTGTACCTGTGAGTATAATTTTCATTTACAAAATATTACAACCACTGTGAATATCTTGTTTTGTCATGTTCCATGTTTTATTCAGTTCATTTGCCCACCATTAACTAAGAACAGATCGACTTATAACCAAAGTAAATGGAATGCTGTTCTGTCATCTCCCCTTCATCTCTCCCCCCCCCCTTTTTAATAAACAAGGTTAATGTTATAAATTTAGCCTGGATCCACATGGCCGAGCGAGGATGACTGCTACTACTACCAATGTGAGGACAATCAGATAGTGCGCAATCCAAACCCATCGGCTCCCCGAAGATGTCAGAACGTTACAACTCCAGCACCAACACGAAGTATGGTCTAGCATATCTTTAATTTGCTGACATAATGTTCATTTGTGAAAAACCTGCATTTACAGCATAAAGCTGATGAGCACTCTCTTACCACCATACCCATGGCTATAATAAAACCTAAATAATCAATTTCGTTTCATTTCTTTGGGCCAATCAGCACCCACACCAACATATACTGTATCGACCCGCCAACCAACCACCACCCCTGGACTGTGCCCGCGACAGATCGTTTTGTGCGATGTCCCTTGCTTGGATGAACTGGACCTTGAATTATCTTGTGAGATGATGTTACTAAATCCTAGAGAGTACAACCAGTCGTTCAGGTAAAAATCTGATCAGTGTGACTAGTAGAAGCAGACAAAATACCAGCAGGTTGATCCTTAGTATTAGATCTAATTAGTCACCTCTATGTTATAAATAGGTGATCCTGAGTGTCCCGTCTCCTGGGACCGGTTTTACTCAGAACAATACCATGGATCAACTGTAGTCGGGTCCAATCATATGGCCAAACTGGTCATATGTATATTAATAGTTTTCAGATCATATATTGGTTTTAGTATTTATCTCTTTTGGCTCCTAATGTTGCTATTGCTATCAACACTACTGTCACTCTATCCAGAATGAAGACTATCAATCAGTTTTGTAGTAAGCGATTTATTTATATAGAGTATGGGACATGGTTGTCTTTGTATACAATAAAACATGAATAACACAATCCGTGTCACAAACTATACTTCGATGAAGTTCTTGAAGTATTTCTTCATACAGAAATTCACATAACGATTAACAATGCACAACATGCTCTTTCCAGGCTGGGCAGCTCCTTTTCAGGGTGCACACATTTACCCCAGCACCTGGTGGCACCAGCTTTTAACAGTTACAATAAGAGGTCACAACCTTAACAACATTAATGACTTCAATGCTGAAATATCAGTAATCAAGTCCCACACGAAATCTCGCTCTTACCCTATTGGGCAAGTCTTTTATATGGTCAGTACTATTGCTATGATTGGATGTAGAACAGTCACATGTCATCATTAGTGCTGCCACCTAGTCACATGAGCATCTCCCAACCAATCAGGAAGGAATATCTTATCAGTCCCTTCTAGGAACCCTACATTATTTATTGATCAATCCCCCCTTTAGAATCTTACATTTCGTTTCATGGAGCAGTTTTCCTAATGTAGAAATAGACCCGCTCAGTCCTCCTGCTAAAAAACGGACAATAATGTTTTTGTTTTCAAATTTATGTGATGCAATGTCACTAAGTAAAGCTAGATTCTGACGCACCTCTTTAATCCACTTCTGTTTAAAAATTAACGTGTGGGTTTCAGGATAATAAACGCATCGGTTCCGGATTGTTCGTGTCCCGCAAACAATGGTTACACTACCGAGATTCCTGTCAATGTGCAGCTGAGAAATCAGTATGTCATCTGTGCAAGCAGAAGTTCCTGCATTGGATGTGACTACATGGGAAACAAATACAAGGTGATACTCGTTTACTTGGACATTAGTTCTTCAATTAATGATTGGAGAACCAAAACCTGGTGACAATCAGAAGTTAGTCACAGAGTTGAATTTGTTAATACTTTGTGGGGTTGACTGTGAGTTTTGCTTGAATTTATTTGGAGGTGCTAAATCCTAAATCCAGATAAATCTGATTCACACGTGACATGGGGTTAGGCGCCAAGCGCCGAGCTATTTTTCCTTGAAGTGTATGTTCTCTGGTTCACCCATGCCTTAGATTCTTTTATTACCGACCGCGTACGTAGTTGTTTGTCAGTCCACAAGGGGGGGGGGGGTACTCAGTCCAGCCGGGGAGGGGGGGTACTCAGTCCAGCTGGGGGGGGTACTCAGTCCAGCCAGG
>JBCAUG010005559.1:0-11363 GCA_038406175.1 Haplosyllis leylae | reverse complement strand
CTCCAGGCAGGGTGACCCTACCCTCCCTCCAGGCAGGATGACCCTACCCTCCCTCCAGGCAGGGTGACCCTACCCTCCCTCAAGACAGGATGACCCTACCCTCCCTCCAGGCAGGGTGACCCTACCCCTTCCCCCCTTAAACACTCTGTTTTTTCCCAAATGAATAAATTTAAATTGTTTAATTAGATGAATTAGACAAATTAGGCAGAATACAAGTATAGAAAACATTGTCACGCAATGGTCAGAGTAGATGACAGTTAAGCTGCAGGTCTAGGTTCGAACCTCCACAAAATCTTTTTAACCTTCGTTTTAGATTTGACGTGAATTATGAAAACTTTCGTTCAGTGTGTGGGGGACCACTTCAACCAACTCCATCAGATTGCCTTTCTTTGGGCAGAGTACGAAGATTTACTATAAATCAATGTTACAGTACCGCCTCTATGTGGAAAATAGATCTAGATCTACACCAAGATCTTATTTTGATGATGTTCTCTTAAAACCTGTGCACACCCACTGAACTTATGCGAAACTTTCCTTTGATGTTTACGGAAATATTGCCACAAATATTTAGCGGTTTACCACGTGACTTTCGCTTTCGGAATCGCTCAGTGTGATCGAACCTTTTGTCCAAAAATTAGAAATATTAGAAATAGCATCATGGAAATGCCGCAGTATGTTCTGAAATACCGGAGTTCTAAATCTGGTGCTGCCGTTTGTAACGAAGTGACGGTGATATTGGCAGTAATGTACGTCTGTTTACCATTGTAAACACGGACTCTATTTTTATAAATACAGTTACAATCAAGCGAAAAATTGATCAAGTACACCGTCAATATATCTCACAAGGATGACAAATATCCCTACTATGTCACAGAATTATATCCTTTCAGTACACAACAGAATTAGAGGGAAGGTTCGTTATCTTTAGGTTTACACTGAGCGTTTAGCGATGGCGTGAGCGTTAGCGATTGGTTATCTTCTTATTAGACATAGCGAAGAAATGGATAAAATACTCATTCTCAGCGATGTCCACTAACGCTAACGTCATCGCTAACGCTCAGTGTAAACGAGCCCTTAGGTAGGATCATTGATTGTGGTAGTGCTTGTAGTTCAGCGCTTTGAAACTTCGTAAGATTGTAACCGGAAGTCATAGTCGATTGACCAAACAAGCACAGACTGGGTTGTTTCATCTTGAACGAATTATTAGATTTACTAATTGAATAGTTTATCAGTAAAACATGCTTGTTCCATGATAATCATTATTTGATATAATCAAGCTAGAAAAAGTATCATTGTCCATGTTACTGTACACGCATGGTTGAGCCCCGTTGTAATTACATTGATTTACCTCACAGTAAATGGTATATGACCTAGTTTTTCACCCCTAGGAATAGAACACTGACATTTTCTTTCATTTCCTCTTCTGAATAACATAGGTGTGTGTAGATAATTACTACCAGGTATTACAGCTACAGCTGATGTTGTATAACTACCAGACACCGAACACGAGGAAATGTCAACTCCCTTTCTTAACTGTGAAAAGAAACACATCTTCCGCCTATTTTGAACCATATCAAAGCAATTCCCATGCGACCCATTCGTGTACAACACGAGTAATGGAATGTTTTACTATTTCTTGTTTACCTGTTGTTTATTTTCAATATCATAATTCCTACCTAGAACTTTGCAGTACTATTGTCATCTTGCAGAACATTAACTTTAAATTGATATATATGAAATTTAAACTGCGTACTGATAAGTTGCCTTAAGATTTATTCACATGATACGAAAGCAATATTACGGACCTCAATAGCTCAGTTAGTTAAGAAAGAGGATATACCATGACTTTGAAACACAGAGCAGGGCACCACTGGAGGAATGTCCTCCGACGTTTCAAATAGTGCATCGAATGCGTCAATTGTGTTTATTTTCAGTTGAATTGCTACTTATTTATTTTCGTGTTAGGTCTCGTTAAGAGTTTATTCACACCGAGCTATAGCGTGAGTGAGAGTGGCATCCCGCTTGGAAAGGAATACATTGAGCTCAGCTGCAGCATTCACACTAAGCGATAGCGAGAGCATTGCCGCTACCAAAATGGGTCCAGAACCCATTTGATTTTTTGCCGATAGTGAGACCAAGCGATGCCACTCTCACTCACGCTCACACTATCACTTGGTCTGAATGAGACTTAAATATGTACAAACCTCACACACTATTGTTGATGACAAAAAACCAGATCTAATCGTCTTTTTTCCGATTTTGGTTTTGAAATTAGGTGAATTCACTTAATCAGTTGAAATGGACAAATGCTTCATGGATAGTGGAATCTACTATCTGCTGATAGTAATTTATTCATACACAGTTTATTCAACTATCTGTGGATAATATAAATTCATTTTTGACTCTCCATGTTAGAGTGCTCATTAATTTTACACTATCCATGTTTTGTGCAAAATCACAGTGTAACTATCCATGAATAGTGAACTGATCTATGAGTAGTGCAAATTAACATTTCACCTATCCCTGGATAGTCAATTCCACTGTCCCTGTGCAATTGGATGAATTAGTCTAATTCATCTAATTTTGCAAGATCAAAAACCAAAAATGAAAAAGCACGAATTGTTTCTGTTGTCACGTACGAAACTGCTGGAAACCTGGGGTATTTTGTGTGCATACCATGCGATGTTTGGTCACAGGGTATGGTAAGAGACTTAAATCCAAGTGGAATGCAAAGATATTTTGGTGCGTCTACACGAATTTTGAATCAAGAACAAAATGGAACAAAATTCAACAACAAACAAGTTAATATTTCTCGAAAAAGGAATAATAATCTTCCCATGTCATAGACAACAGGAAAACGTGCACATTATTTATTTAGACTGAACATCCGTTTAACACATGTAAACAAATCCCTGATCTCTGGATTATCATTAATAATCCATGACAGTTAATCCTACACAGGATACCAAAGGTGTAATTATTCCGCAGGTAAACACACGAATTGTGATGATCAAAGGACAGAGTAGTCCTAATTACACTTGCGAAACACCAAGTCATTAATTAATATGTCTGCCATTGATTCAGGATAAAAATATGTCCTGGCGACTTGAGCTCGTTAGACTCCCACTCAGAAACTACTAGGAAATATAATGGGATGAAATATGACGTACATTAGCCAGGGAATACACGCTCGTTTAAAGTCTTTATTCTATTCTTAACATAAACATTTTAGTATTACCCACGTACAACATACATTTCAAAATTACACATACTTACTTTGACGAAAGTCGAATGAGCCAAAATTATAAACGTTACTTTGAAGTT
This sequence comes from Haplosyllis leylae, assembly GCA_038406175.1. NCBI lineage: Eukaryota > Metazoa > Annelida > Polychaeta > Phyllodocida > Syllidae > Haplosyllis > Haplosyllis leylae. Next base: position 8,039 of record JBCAUG010005559.1, on the reverse strand, counting down.
TGTTTTTCTCGCTCTACATCTTAACTTAACTCTCAATTAATGAAAATTGTTCACCTTGCGGAACTATGGCAAGTAAAAATAGCCGAAATCTCTCATGTAAACAACTTCAAAGGATCAGGTGTTAAATTTCAGACGATGAAATTATCAGTTGTTGATTCATAAGAGAAAGAAATCTACTTGTCAAATCAAATTTCGCAGCTGATAGATATATTATTTCTACAATTTCAAAGGAAAATTTTGTATTCAAGAGACCACAGAGATATAGTCTGAGATAAGTTAATTCTGTCTGAGGATTTCCTACTTTATCTTGATGAAAATCAAACAGAGCAAAGTGACGTATTCATTCTATGGAGGAAATCTTGATTCAGTCTGACAAAAAGCGATATTTCTAGCTATTATATTTCCTCATGTATCGAGTGTAACATTTCCTATCTAGCATTTCTATGTATCGAAAATTGAATCCAATTCATTCCGTTCATAACTAAATCCTTCAATCAACCACAATCCTAACATCATTACCTGACGGAGCTTATCCCATATGCTGAAGGCCAGACAGACTTATGGTAATTCCAGTCGGGAACACAATCCCCGGTGGGAAGCTGACCCCAGAGATTATAGGTCACGTGTCGTACAAGCTGACTCATTAATGTTTAGTGTTTTTGTTATCTGATGGATGTGCGTGGGAATCTGGGGTGTAGTGTCAACTTAAAAATGTAAATGGTGAAGAAGAAATCATTTTATGAGATCTATGTTCTAATGATGTTTACACAAGGTGCTTGAAATAGCGCCATAAATTAGATGCTGTACTTTCTGACCAGCTTTGAGCGAGGTTTCGCAATACTAAACAAGTTTTTGATTAGAAAAATTCATATTTAACAGAAAAGTTTACAACAGAATTGGAATTTTGGGTGACTCGTTTGAGTCAACTTAGTGGTTGAGTCAGGGGTGTGTAACATCCTGTCCCAAGAGAGAGTTGAGCCTTTGGCAGTTTTATGATAATTAGGCCTACTTTAACCTGCAGTCATTGGTTGGAATTTGTTTACATAGAATGCTGCTATGATGTCATTTTGCATGTGCCACCGATTGGGTCAACGACGTAACGTAATCTTGTTTAATATTGGTTTAGTAAACTACATGGTCAGTAGCAGAAAGAAGTGGACAGCGATCAGTAGAGTAATTCGAATGCTACCCTTGTCTTGGCAATCAGCGAACATACTGTGTTGCTCATGCAATATTGTGAAGTTTTCCAGTGATTTTTACATTGATCTGAGCAGGTCAAAATTTAGGGAACTAAAACCTTCAGACATTGTTATTGAGGAATTAATTACAGTTCTACTGGGAACAGAATCTCGGTCAATGTCGCAAAATAGACTTTATTTTTGACATTAGACTGACTCTTTAGGCTAGATATCATGAAGTCAATTAATCCAGGGAAATAAGAAATGGTTCTTTGTTCAGAGAACCACTTTAAAACACAATAACAAACGACACGATGAGTTTATTTCCTGAAGTACTTCAAGTTGGTCTTCCTCAGCAGTCAAACTCACTCCAAATTATTGCCGAATAGACCGTTGGTTCAAAAGAACACCTACAGCAAAAGCTTCTTATTGAAATGTATGCAATGCATACAGCCATTCTTGGCTATAACAGAGACATGTGATCGAGTACATCAGTATGTCAGAAAAAGAAAAAGCAAGATTTTTGCTATGGGTTATAATGCATAGCCTGTTAACAAAAATCACGAAGTTTTGTTATGGGTTATAACAATAGTAGTTGTGGTACAACGGACCCTCAATTAATGTTTCCAAGCAATTTTTAAATAAAATGTATGAACAGATCTCTTTGCCTTGTATCACTCTTAACTCTCCTTGATTGTCTACTAAAATACTAATGACATATTGACAAAACTATGTGCGTCATGGAAGAACTCCAGTGTATTATTGCGTCGCGTCATGTGTGACCTAAAACAAAACCACGAAGGAAAAATGGCCAGCATGTTGCAAGAGCTCTTATCAGCCATAAATATTAAGTATGGATTTAGACCAATAGTGAAAGCACTGCATAAAAACTGTGGTATGGACGAAGACATGTTTCGTAAATCAAAACTTGCTGAGAGATATTGGTTGGATACATGTCTCTGGGTGGACGGATGTGGGATGAATCCAGGTGCCATGTTTGACATGTTCGGATTAATATCAGATGAAGATGGAAAAACAGTGCATGATAGAATGATAGAAAACTTAGGAGGTAATGAGGAAAGCAAAGGAGCCGAAAACATACTGTTGAAAAATAGCTGGATCGCACTTCACGTGCAAGGCTTAAGTATCTCACAGTGGATTGACAAAATGAAATTGACTGATGAGGCGGGAGATGATATAGCATTAACTGCCTTGTGTATGGATTACAATAGGCATAGTATGGTCTATACTCATGCCAATATATGGTCGACTCTTGACATGGATCACCCCCATTTACTAAAGCTCCCCAGAAAATCTGTACTGAGAGTGCCAGGAAAGTTTTGGAGCGCGACCATAAAATCACGCCAAACCAACAGCTTGAACCACTAAACCTGGCAACCACAACATCAACGGCAACATCTTCCCCAACCTCGCAACGAGTAGACACTACCAATGATCAACTGAACACAACAGGTGCCAGCTCTCTACCTGATGGTGGTAATGTGAGTACCATTTCTGTACCATTGTTAAAAGAACTTTGTGCTAAGGTCCGAGGCAATCTAGCAAGTGCTGAGAAAGTTACAGATGAAAAAATGGACAGAGACACTGATTTCTGTGATCAACACGGAATAAAACCCTGTAGTGTATGTGAAGAGAAATTGGAAGACCCAAATGGTGCTATGAACAATAACGAGTCTGTACTGGAAATTAGTGTTACAGGAAATAACAAAGAGATAACATTAAAACCTTGTTATGTGAGTGTGACAAAATTAGAAGGGGAACTGGAAGAACCAAACAATGATAAAAAGAACAGTACAGTCAAAGTAGAAAATCGTGAAAAGTGTGACAAAGAAGTAACAGAAATAAAACCTTGTTTCGTGAATGTCACCAAATTAGAAGACATTCTCAAACTGGAAATCAAAAAGACATGCAAAGAAAGCGGATATAACTTAAGACTATGAAAGAAGGATGTGCCAAAACCAAACAGACGTGGACAAAAATGAGTAGATTATACTGAATTAATTGACATCTGTTCGAGAGATGATGATGTTAAACCTGTTACACCGAAGCGACACAAACCACACCTCCACTCAGTGGACCTTCTATGGAGAGAATCCAGTCTCAGAACATGATAGAGCAAAAAAGACGGGAAGCAGCTCAAGCGCTACTGGCACTTAGTAATCAAGGAGAAACTGTGGCAGAACATAGCGACAGCACGGACAGTGGTACCATGAGCACAAGTATGGTGGACAGTCCCCCCCATAGAAAACCAGCAATCAAGCCATCTATCAAGCCGAAAACGGAACCCAATCCCTCCCAAGAACAGAATCAAACTAAGGACGGTGATAATGCTGTATCCACTCCTAACACCAAAGAAGAGGAACAGCCTAAACCAAAGGGACAATTTATTATATCTAAACAAGTGGGCATAAAATGTAAATATGTAAGAAAACGGAAGTTTAAGTGTACCAAGTGTTCCTTCACAGAATCAAACCTTAGAAGGTTGAGTGAACATTTTCGTGCTAACCATGGGAAACTGGTATGTAAACAGTGCAAGGATGAATTTAACACTCCTTCAGCTCTACGGAAACACATGTACTCACATAGCTCAAAAGCTAATAAAAAAACATGTGAGGACTGTGACAAAACATTCACCTTCGAAAGTGAACTTGCACAACATTGTCTCTCTCACCGTAAAATTGGTGACCAAGTATGCTTGACATGCAATAAACGTTTTAAAAGCAAAAGTGAGTTAAATAAACATGCATTAAGCCACAGTGGCAAAACCTGGAAGTGCCAGGAATGTGATTATACATGTACAAATCCTCGTAATTTACATGCCCACACGCACGTTCATGGTCCGGAGGATCATTATCCTTGTTATAAATGCAACCGTGCATTTAAACACTACCAGCAGCTTAAAAGACATTGGATCGAACATAAAATTTCAGAAACTAAAAGGAGTGACTCTCCTACTTTCTGACGTTCAAGGTTATAACACCAGAGATGAAACAATCGGACTTTGTTAAAATTACAGTTTAGTTTCCTTTTCAGCTGTTACAGAATTAATGTTACGGGTTATAACAGCATTGAGTTGATCGTAAAAAGTACTACGGGTTATAACGAGCTAAGATAACTATGTTTGTAAATATGTTATACTATAATCATTTTCATCAAGGACAGGGACAGCTATGGCTACAAGACCTTCTCTAACCCTGTACCTTTTCTCTGTACCATAAATGAGTAAGAAAAAGTAATGTTGATACCAATTTATTTTCTCATTGTAACCGAACAGAGAATAAACGAATTATTATTATTATTATTATTATTTATTTCGTAGAAGAATAGGCTATCTGCAAGCGATTCGTGGAACCACAGATACTTATTCAAAGTAGCAAACTGTAAATACGAACTACACAGGTCGGATTTTTTTTCCATTTCCATTTTCTTTCTTTCATTTCTTGTTTCTGAAAGTAATAATTTAAAACTTAAACTATACGTTTGGCAGGGAATTAAGGTTCAGATCTTTATTTTATCATTATTGGAAACTTAAAATTTGAAAAACTACATAAAAAAGACGTATCGTTTGTGGCAATATTTATGAGGAACATAATCAGCAGGCTTGCTTTTTTAATTTTCAGTTTCTATCCTTGGAAAGTAGAAATTTAAAAAAAGGAAAAAACGAAGGAGGCTAACGGTCTTTAGTGATTGATAGTTGATGTTGAAAAGGATAAGATCTGCCTTTCAGTTGCTGCCAATTCAATTTGTCTCAATTAATTAATGTTGTGTACTTCTAATGCGTGGGACCTGATACTGACACGCGTTGGGAAACTTACAGGTGATACGTGGAAGGTACTGATTTCAGTAGTGTTTATTCGTCCGTGTACACTGAAGGAAGGGATCCCTATCCCACAATGCAAATGGGAGAGTCCATCATAAAAGGAAAGTTTGTAGATTACAGTTTACTGTATCGGCCAATGACGTAGGTTTTGAAAATTAAATTAGACTTCATGAATGGAGCGGATATATCCCAATACAATTGAGTTATTATGCAGAAAAAGAAAACCAGATGTCGTCACCTTCTAATCGTTTTCCACAATGTCCTAAGGTGGATAGAATTCTCCAATCGTCCTCTGGGAAGGACCAGCCCGGAAGGGCTGGTCATGGAGAACTGATCAGGAATGACGGCCCCTACGAACACAGGGTCTGTGTAACAGCAAATCGGGGTTGTCACCACTTACTGGAAGTCTCTCTTTTTTATTGGCGTTGAGTAAATAAAAATAAACATGTCAATCATTTGTTTTAATATGTTGGACGTTTCCCCAGTGATTTTGTAATTAAAACGAAGCTTCCACTGAAGACACGAATCAGAATCAATAATTAAGAGATGATACAGATAATGAAAACTGTCAAAATGACGGAAGATACGAAAACAAAAGCAGAAGCGAAAGTAAGTGAGGTTTAACACAAATATTTTTCCCCTTCTATGGAAGGCTGAAAACAGGAAGTAATTCTTCTCAGTACTTCCTGTTGGATGTTCACCACGAGATCTGATAAGATTAGGAATGGTTGTTGTGAGAATTTCCTTTCATATTGTGAACATTCGTTCAGAATTTACTGTCCACAATACGATTAAAACATCTCATAGACAAAAACTATTCCGACACCGGTGTAGCATTATGGTGTGCACGGTACCAGGATCAACTCCGGAGTTCAACACGAAATGACCCTCAAGATGTACATACGCCAAGCACAATATCGCAATTTCTGCGTCAGTGCACATTCACAATGTGCTGACCTTAGCGATAGATCTACAGGTTTTCCATATCAATTTATATATTCTGCCGTATCTTCTTCATTTTTTCACATTTTTTGGACAAAATAAAATCAGAACAGTAGAGAAAATGTAAAAAGGTGTACACTTTGCAATTTAATCATTTTAACACATTTTATGTCCATTTAGAACTAAGATATCCTTCTTAGAAGAGTAATTAATGTGATTGATGTTTAACCAGAAAATTCATTTCTGTGCACCCCTGTGTTGCACAGTATACCATTTAGCGTGTACTGTGCAGCCACTGGGAGTACAGAAATAGGGACTAGGATGTCGTGCAAACGTGAATTCTTTTAAAAGGAATTTAATAATTAAACAATAGGTTGGCAACCCCTTTTTCAACAAATCATCAATGAGACCGATGTTGAAATTTTAAACTAAATATATTTCTCTGTCATAATGATCAAAGCCTTTGAAATGTTTACCGATTTAGCTTGAAGAAAACCTGTTTAAAACCTAAAGTGGAAAGTTTATATGACGCCTTATGCTGAGATTTCAATCTAATTGATCATTGGTGACTATCTTTGACACCCAAAGGAGACTCTTTTCGTCCAGGGCCCATGTATCTGTCATTTATTTAAATGCGATATATATCGGACTGTTAAGTACGTGTGAGTCGAGATTATCAAGCTGGTAAACCTATCAGCAATCGGATGTCAAGAACGGTTCTCTGATACCAGAGTCACAGTTTGTTGGCTCCTTGCTGCCTCTATTAGTGACCGAGTGAAACAGAAGAAGCTGCCTCCTATGATGTGACCTTGGAAATCCATATGTGGAAGAACTGAATTCCAGACGCATAAAGACTTTTAAGGCAACTTTCTATTCATCGTCGCAAGTGATTATTTTTGTGGATGGATGAAAGCTGCCTTAAAAGTCTTTATAACAGATAATACAACCCCTCTTTTGGTGATTATTCCTGACAAAACATCTCGGACGCAAGCGTCCTCGGTGGTTTTCACAGCTAATAATCACCTCAGTTTCGGGTATTATATTACACATAGTTTTAATAGATCAAGATGCCCAATCAAAAATAAATTTCCTTTTTTGAGAAGGTACCGCATCTCAGCCCTTACCATTCTCTGATTAGTGGATGTTCTTGACGGGATAGGTTCTTTGGGCGAAAGTGGGCAAAAACTGTGCGTGCAGAATTTAGGCTTAATGGTCCATTAATTGTAAGTGAGAGCTGTTCAGAAGTTTAACCGAGCACGTATTTGGGGACATTATCTCGGCCCGGTAATTCGTACTTCCTCTTACAAAGCTGCTGTATTGATAGACGATCGATTCTGTGTTCTGCCTCACACAGGCGGAAAGTGCGAGTTTTATGTTGCTTTATTGGACAGTAACTGTTTGTTTGAAGCCCGATATTTTGTCCTTTAGAGATCTGATCTAAGCCCATTGTCAGATGGGCACCCGAATGGGCACACCTTGTTTTGTGGGGGTTACCTTTTCGGATAGGTCCAGGGACAGGATTTGTGACAGGACAAAATGTTTAAGCATAGGATTTGGAGAGGCCTAAAGTGTCAGGGGATTACCACCTATTCATATCTATGAAACATTTAAAATACACCTTGTGGGTGAAATAGAATTGCAATTGGATCGATTTTATTCTTTTTATTAATTTGGAGGACATAAGTTCCTTTTGTGTGGCCACCGATAACCCTGTTTTAGACTTCTGGCGATGTCTGCTCCAGTGTTTCAAAGTCCTCGCTTGCAAGCTTTCTCGCCTGTGTGCAATGAAATCCTCAGGTTCACCTCTGGTGCGACACCTGCCGACCTCTTTGTCTCAGTCGAGCATCTTTGACCTACGTAGTTGTACACATCAAATTTAAATGGGCCAATTCTGAAAAACTTGTCGCTAGCTTTTCGTAGATATGGATTGAAAGTATTTTAACTCTTCTCGTGCCCAATTCCGAAATATCGGATTTTTCACAATCGCGCTCAGTGCCAGCGGTGGAATTTATAGCCCTCACTTCCTTTGCCACAAAGAATGTCTCTCAATTTACATTAACTCACAGTGCCCAAACACT
>JBCAUG010005548.1:0-11364 GCA_038406175.1 Haplosyllis leylae | reverse complement strand
AGGAGCTAGAGCCATTTAAGTGTCCAAAGGTATGAAAGTGTTGATTAGTGTGCTTGGCATCCCAAAGAGTTAATCTTATAAATCAGCCAATCGTTCCAGAATCTTGGCAAATAGTGTAAAGACTGATAGACGTAATTGTCTGAGTGCAAGCGTTTTTTTTTTACTCCATCAATATGCATTGTGGCACTGGGTACATCGCCCCAAGAGGAAATATATCTCTTTCAACTCTTGCAATTTGGCCTCAAAACAATAGTGCTACGATCCAGATATAGTTAACCTCATAGTGAAGAGTTACCTGCAATTAAGACAATACTAGATGTGGGCGATTTTACCTTGCTTGAGAAGACACTGATGTACAGAGCAAGGCTGATACAGTAAAGCATCAATTGCAGAACCGTTAAAAGACTGGACCGTTCCCAGTTGAGATTCTGGACCACAGCAATTTTTGATCCCATGACCGAAAGCAAACATTTTTTAAATAACGAGAACAGGGTTGCCACTTTTCGGTCGGTTCAAAATTCCCTGACATTTCCTTTACACAAAAGAAGAAGTAGCTTACAAACAGCAATCATCCAAAGAAACTTGATTGAATGATGATACAAATGCGAATGCAGTATACTTGAATCTAAACTCAAGAAATACAACTTATTTTCATCTGCCATTTTATTTTGTGCTTATCTTCAGGCATGGTTAAAGAATTTTGGAAATGCTAGTCTTAGCCATAATTAGCTGAAATTTTCTAACATAGCATGAAGTGACCTTGTTTATGGTAAAGAATTTGTCAGGTTGTATACTTTTACTGTTGTACTTAATTAAAGCAATTAACACAACAACACATATATGATGTCACAGAAATATTGATAACATGGCATTTTAACAAGACCTATCAAGAAGTCAACAATGCCAAAAGGAAATATTTGGGATTTGAACAAAATGACAAGCGAACAAGATGAAACATTTTCAGAAAATAATTAAAATTTCATGAGGAAATTCCCTGATATTTTCCAAAATTCCCTGGCAATTCCATGACCTGCAGACATTGTTCAACTGATTTTCCCTGACAAGGGGCAATCCTGCAGAAACGTTGCAATAATTAAAATTTTACTTTCACCGACATCTCACCGATTGCTTGAGCCACGGATTTCAGCCTCATGAATGTAAATCTCCTTTTCACTTAAATACAATGTAGGAATCTTTTTTCCCTATTAAGCTATTTGTATTAACTTCGCCGCAAGGGCAACGCGTGCAGTAGAAAAAGAACACGAACAACTACCCACAAAAACTCTTCTGTTTCAAAAGTATCGTTGTAGCATGTCATGGAGAGCTTTGCGAAGAATACAAGAAGTGGCTTCCAGACAGAACTGAAGGTTTATAATGTACTCAAGTCAAAACAAATTCATCTGGCGGAGAAACACAAAATATTTACCAATCATGGAGACTGAATACTTCATGTTTTCCTTTCAAGGTTCCCGCAAGTTATTCCACATTTACGTGAAATGTATTCTGATCCAGTTTACTTTTGTTAACAGCATCATTTAAAAGATACCAATTATTCAAAGAAGTTACATTTCGTGTGAGAGCTGCCAAGGTAAATATAGTTTTATTCTCCCATTATTTATCCAGCTTATTTCGAGATAATCATATTTGACACTGGCAAACAGCTTTTTTCCACAAAGTAAAAGCTCCCTTTAATCATCCATTATTACTCAAGATGATATACCTCGCCTGTCTAAATTCGCTCTGTTATTCCCTTTGAAAGGTCACCGGTCTCTTTCCTGTTAGTACACGTTGAACTGGAGTTTTCCAACTCCCGTCCGTAGGTACAAGTTAACATTATCGCTAATGAGTAACTGCAAACCCTGATCAAACCTTATCCTTACACCTGCCTAATTGAAACCTTACTGGGCCCTATCCATCTTGTATGTTCTAGATGCACTCCAAGTCTTGGATGTTGTCATTCTGGATCTAAAATCTTGACTTTTTCACAGACCCAATTTTTACCCGCTTTTCTAATCTCGGAATTATTGTTTGATTTGTATCGTGTTTAGATAATCATATAAACCTATAACACCTTGCAGACATCATATAGCTTTACAAACACTCGCTTCAAGGCAGTCGCCTATCAAGATTATCAAGTATTACATGAGGGGGTGTTGTTCTGTTTTTCCTGTGTTTTCAACCTTCCCATTTCTTTGCTTTGTTCTAAATTCTCTTTTCTTCAGATCTGATTCCCAGGTAAATTCCGTGACTAACGTGACTGTTAATTAATTTAGAGCAGACTTCCTCTGCATCCAATTACTTTACCTCTCCAAATTCAGCAATATTACTTTAATAAAATCAGTTGTTTTAGAGTAACTTCCCTTTAGCCTAAATTTAGGTCCAACATTTTACTTGTTTGCATCCAAAAGTCCCAATTACGTGAATCGTCAAAGTGACCAGTGAATCAGTCATTTTAACCCCTCAAAATCAGCAAAAACAATTAAAGACCAAAGGGACATGGACCAGACAAGACACTAAAATCTCAGTTTCCATGGTAGCTTAGATAAACTCGAGGATTAGTGTAGGTAACAGTACACAAACAGTAATTTGCCTCGTAAACAAATTCCTTTCCGACTTCCATATGGTCGGCTCATTCACGGCTATTTCCCCCTACAAATTTCCCCAAAATTAGCAAAGCGTATTCACAGTTACACTACATTTCAAACCTACGCTGGGAACGAAGATACAAAGACGGAAAGGAACGTTTAAGATACGTTCATGAGCATCAAGTAAAATTGATACAAGATGTCCTTAACTTTCTTTCCGGATCAAGGTTCAGCTGAGAAAATAAAAAATCTCTTGGTCATGGGGGTAACTTCCAGCGCTAAATTCGCAACACTTTGCATTATAAAGGTGTGTCGTTAGAAATATATGGCGTAATCGTAGGTAAGATGCAAGAAAAGTCAAATGGTACTAAAACAACGATAGCGACCACCAAATAAACAGGCGAAGAAGAAAAGGTCGGGTATGATAATTGTTTCCAAATTCCAGAACTTTGAATTGAAAATCCGAGATAAGTAAATCTATTAGGTAAATTTGGTTTCGAAGCCATTCAAAGACGTGATATGAAAACAAAAGATGGATGTTGCCGATGGATCTGCGAGTCCTTGAGCTCCAGAGGATTTTCCCTGGGACCATGCGGATTTCAATATGTTCATGTCATCTGTTACGGAACTCGTTTGCAGTTGTTTCTGTGAAAACTTAACCAATCTCAATATGTACCTTTTGGCTACTTCACGCAACATCTCACGAATCAGTTACATGTATGAAATGAATCCAGGCAAAATTCCTACAAATTGTTAGAAATGTTAAACAAATGCTGACCGCTCAACAAACAACTTCAAACTGCAGCTGTCGATTCAATCTTTAAGTTCAAGGTCAATGGGCCTCTTCGTGGTAATTTAATATTGACCATTGGCAAGAGGAAATCTGATAATACAGTGATAGGCTAATTTTGATGTGGATCTTGTCTGATTCATTCTGATGAGTTATTCAGCAATTTAAATTACTCTTAACAAAGGCTCACTTTCATCTAAAGGCTTGATAAATAAAACTACAGATGAAGCTTTGCTTTGTTCTCAAAGACACACGAAGACAACTACTACCAGTACATACGCGTAAATGTGATTGCAGCTACAGCATTGTGACACACCAAGCATCAAGAAACTCCCATTAAGGATTTTCTTTGTGCAACCCACACCTTTGGTATATTATACTAATTGAAACAATGAAGATTCTAATTCTGGATGTTACCGCCTACACATTCAACAGAAATGCGTCATTTTGGCTTGACAAAATGTGTTTTGCATGAGCAACAAAGACGAAAAGAAATGGAGGGAATCTCCATGTGCCATGTTATGTCACAGCTCTGACGTCAGGTGTGACGTTGACCTCAACCGTTACTTTGGTTTTTCAAATCGTAAACAAACATCATGAATCGTCAGTTTAAATGAATAAACTGGAAAATAGTTGAATTACTGTATGGAACAGTGATAAATCTATGTTTGTATAAAGTATTAATATGCCAAGAGAGCAAAAGAAAACCGTAGGAAAAGTTACACCGAGGGTAGGTGTTACAAAAAGGTCAAAGAAATTTTCTTTGGGAAAATCGCCCAAGATGGTGGCAGCCATCAAAGAAAATTCAAATTCAAAAGTCGATGGGGATTCGGGTGTCACTACAAGAGTCAAAAGGAAGATTAATTTTAGAACTTTTGACAAAAGTGGTAACAAAGGTCCAATAATAATGCACAAGTAGATCCTAATATGGATCTAGATCTAGTGCTGCAATGTCCCAAATGAAGAAAATTTACCCGACAATGTCAAAACAAGAAACCGATGGAAGTTAAAGCTAAAAACTGAACATCAGTTAAAACATCAAATGCTATGGTGAATAATAAATTGAATGATGGTATTCAGGTGTCTGTTGACGTGGACAAGGAAGAGGAATTGGACTATGATGATATTTTGACTCCTGATGGCGACGAAGTAGGCAGTATGGATGAGGGGGAAGAAAGACAGGTTGGAGATAATTCAACTGAGACAGCCATCCTTCTTGGAGCGACTTCGTCAACCATGAATGAGGAAGAACTAGTCATGAGCAACCCTCATTTAAAGAAACTCCTCAATAGAATGTTAGACGAAAGGATCAAGAGTGCAGAAGAGAAAGGGGAATCGAGTACATCAAGGATTTTGACTACATTGACCCCAACCAGGAATTCTACAGGTAAAGATTGCTCACATGTAGTGGGTAAGATTGTAAAATCTCCTTCATACACGACGGTTTATGCACTGGCCTTGAACAAAAGTACATAGGGAGCGACACGCCCTATGTTCAGGGACCCAGACAACAGGAATGATTTAAACATGTCGAGTATAAATAATCCTGATAAGGAACAGGATTTGGAAATTTTAAGCAACAGTTCAGTAATAAAAAAGATTTCTGATTTTGTAGATCCGCTTCGTCTCAAACATGATTCACCGCAGAACAGGAATAATCAAATCCGATCAACTGTTGCTGCACCCGGATATGAGGATGCAAGAAGGAGGTCGGAGCAAGCCATTATAGAGGCAGAAAAATTCAAGGCTGCTATTGAGACTACACCTGCAGGTAAAAGAAATGATCAATTAATGTTTGGTCCGAGTCAGAATGGCTTATTTGCATTAGGAAGACATAGTGTTGAAGATAAGGAATTCGATGGCTTAAATATGCCAGTGGCAGAACAAAATTTGATAGTGCCCAATCATACACTGCAGAGACAACAGGTGGGAATGGGAGTGTCAGACGATGACTTTTTCCATCTTACCTGTCACATTGATCCAACATTGCAAGCAAAAATAGAGAAAGGGGGTTTTGTTGACTTAAGACAAATTGCTACCTAAAGACAAGAATGTTGAGCAATCATACTCAAATGAAACAAAACTAGAATGGGTCCAGAGAGAGGGAAATACATTCCTAGTGCCCGCAAATAAGACCAGCAAGATTAATTGTTTCTGTCGTTGGGAACAAGCTTTCAGGATATAAGCGACTATATACTGTAGTAAAAATCCTGATAGATCAAGAGAAATTTGGCAGTATATATCTGTGATTAATACTGCCTCAATGTCCTATAATTGGGATAATGTTTACCACTATGATGTAATCTTTAGACAATTAATGAAGTTTAATCCTTCAAGGAGCTGGGCAGTAACATACAACCAGATGTGGAACCTCTCAATGACTAGTCCAATTGGTTTCAACCAAAACAGAAGGAATTCTTTTGGGGATGCTTACAGTGCCAATAATAACAATGGGAAAGGAAGGCAATTTAATAGAAAGAAAAATGATTACTGCTGGAGCTTTAATAGAGGCAATAAATGCAGGTTTGGGAAGAAATGCAAATTCATAGAGATGCAGTTATTGTGACTCTCCATTCCATGGTTTGGTTAACTGTGAGAAGCTGGATAAAAAGGATAGAGAGAATCATAGTGGGATGTCAGCAAAGAAGAATAAAAGCCCTAAATAGAGAACTAGATTTAACTGGTTATTAGTTTGTTGTCATGTTACTTATAATATTATTCTATAAATCAAATAGATCATCCTGAAGTATTAAACTACAAGAATCACAACCTTACAGAGATCATCACACCTGGTAATGTGGAAATATTTGAAAGTCTGCTAAAGAAAGCAAACTATGATAATGTGGAAATATTTGAAAGTCTGCTAAAGAAAGCAAACTATGATGAACAAAAGACTAAATATTTAGTAGATGGATTCACCAATGGATTCTCATTAGAGTATCAGGGACCCAAGAAAGTCTGCAGAACAGCAAAGAATCTCTTATTAAGAGTAGGAAGTCAACTTGAGCTTTGGAATAAAGTGATGATAGAAGTCAAGGCAAATAGATATGCTGGACCTTATGAAGAGGTCCCCTTCAGATATTTTATTCAGTCACCCATAGGCCTAGTGCCTAAGGACAAAGGCACCAAAACTAGACTGATTTTCCACCTGTCTTATCCAAAGAATGGTGATTCAGTCAACTCTGGCATTCTTGAAGAATTGTGTTCAGTTGTTTATCCTGATTTCCTGGAAGCTGTCAAAATGTGTAGTGAATCAGGAAGAAACTGCCATTGTGCAAAGTTAGATATGTCTATGGCTTTCAGAAATGTACCCATGGATAAAAAGTCTTGGAAGTATTTGATTCTTAAGTGTGCACATCCTATTACAGGGAAGATATATTATTTTGTGGACAAGTGCTTACCATTTGGGGCATCCATCAGTTGTGCAATTTTCCAGGAGTTCTCAAACTCAGTAGCACATCTAGTGAGACACAGGACCCAGAAGCCTCTGGTCAATTATTTAGATGACTTTTTCTTTGCTGCATTTAAAAAACTACAGTGTGATTCACAAGTATCAACTTTCTTGGATGTTTGCAAGAGGATTAATTTCCCTGTATCTTTAGAGAAGACTGTATGGGGGTCCAGCCTACTGACATTTTTAGGATTGTTGATTGACACTATTAATCAACTGATTTGCATCCCAGTGGACAAGCTGGAGAGAGCTCAGAACATGGTCAAATATTTCTTGAACAAGAAAAATAACAAGGTCACTGTACATGAAGTACAGAAACTTGCTGGATTCTTAAATTTTCTCTGTAGAGCTGTCTCCCATGGAAGAGCATTTGTGAGAAGGTTATATTCATTGGCCTCTAAAAGGGGTAATTCTGGGTTGAAATTGTTACCCCATCACCATGTGAGAATTACTGAGGAAGTTAGGTTGGATTTACAGATATGGGAGGTATTTCTGGAGCAACCTCAAAGTTTCTATAGGCCCGTTATTGACTCCAAAGTAAAGGTAGCAAAGGACATCCAAATGTACTCAGATGCTTCTGGCAGTGAAAAGAAGGGAGCCGGAGCCTACTATGGGTCAGCTTGGACAGTCTATCAATGGGATTCTAAGTGGTTTAAGCAAGCAAAACCAAGCATAGAATATTTGGAACTCTATGGGGTCACCATGGCAGTATTGTTGTGGATAGGACAATTCAAAAACTCAACTGTCAAACTTTATTGTGATAATGAGAGTGTTTGCAAGATGATCAATAAATCTTCAGCTTCATGCAAGAACTGTATGGTTTTAATCAGAATTATAGTGCTGGAATGTCTCAGGCACAATGTGGTCCTTTCAGCAGAATGGTTGTCAACCAAGGACAATGGAATGGCTGATGCTCTATCTAGATTAGATTTTAAGACATTCAGAAATCTGGCAAAGGGCAGTATGAATGTATGGCCCCAAAAACTTCCTACTGAAGTATGGCTGATTCAAAAGATCTGGTTAAAGTAACTAATCATATGTTAAATAATTACTATTGCAGAAGAATGGAAGAAGAAGAAGAAAACAGGAAACAGGAAACAGGGAGCTGGAAGCTCATCAAACTCTTCTAGAATTTCAACAAAGAGCCTTGAACTAATAATTGATCAACTTAGGAGACAATCACATAGAACTTCAACAGCAAAAGGATATCTAGCTGTGTGGAGACAATTCAATAGATTTCTGATAAACCTAGATGTCAGACCACCCTCTTGGGAGGACAGAGTCACACTATTTGTGGGATACAAGATTGACCAAGGATTACAGTCATCCACTATCAAATCCTATGTTTCAGCAATAAAAAGAATCCTGATAGATGATGGGTATGAATGGGATAACCAGAAATGCCTTTTAGGATCACTCACTAGTGCATGCAAATTAGTTAATGACAGAGTAAGAACTAGACTTCCCATTCAGTGTGGTTTGTTGGAAATGATATTATTTGAACTGCAAAGGATATTTGCTCAAAATGGACAACAATATATCGAGTTGTTATACAAGACACTCTTTGCCTTGTCCTATTATGGATTGCTAAGAATAAGTGAAGTGGCCCTGAGTGATCATGTCATGAAAGCAAGGAATGTACATTGTGCAACCAACAAGGATAAAATTCTCATTATTTTGTATACTTCAAAAACCCACCACAAGGGAATGAGGTCTCAGAGGATTAAAATAACATCTAATGGTTTAGAGAAATTAGGCCATTATGCTGACAAGTATTTTTGCTCATTTGCACTTACAAAAGAATACTTGCAATGGAGAGGGGAATATGATTATGACAGTGAACAATTCTTTATTTTTCATGATGGTTCTCCTGTAACTGCAGAGCAAGCTAGACAGGTGTTGAGGACAGCTTTGTCTAATCTTGGTCTTGACCCCAGTAATTATGGGATGCACAGTTTCAGAGTTGGCAGAACATCAGACCTTATAAAATACAATTATACTATTGAGGAGGTCAAGAGAATGGGCCGTTGGAAATCTAATGCTGTGTATAAATATATCAAGGATTTATAAAATCCCTGATTTTGTACAGTAATTAGCGGGTACATCCAAGTTTATCATGTCTATCGCACACGGTAGTTATTACCGAAGTTATCATGATGAAAAAGGTGCATGCGGAAACTGTAACTGGGTCACTGACCGTGAGCGGCAAAGTTCAAAGCAATAGGCATGGCTAGTGATAATGAGATGTCAGCATTTGCCTAACTCCGGAAGCGCACAAAGAATGTACTCAAATATCAACACGTGCTGGAGATTCATGTCGACGCAAGAAAACAAAAGAACAAAATTAAACAAAATTAATTTCATGCCACGGTTTACACCTAATCTAAGCAAATACAATATCTATGGTTTACACGACTCATCATGTTTGTTATTTTCAGATGAGGTAAAGGCAATAGAGAAAGTCTGGATATCAGGAGACAACTTTGTGGCTGAAACTTTTAGAAAGTATTTCAAGAAAGCATCTGGCAAATTTTTCTTGAAGGAACATTTTGACACCACTCCTTTCTGCAGCAGTAAGTACAATGATAAGAACTCAAACATGCTGAGTAGACTGCAACATTCAATGGCTCACACTTTAATACAAAAAGTCATTTGCCTGCCTACATCATTGTCTTCTTGGATGACGATTTGATTGAGTTTCTGAATTACAAGAAGTTCAGAGTAGCTTCCTTGTATGGAGAATGGATTGAATTTTTAGCAAAGAATTTCAACCAAATGTTGATTGAGAAGCAAGAGCAATTGCCAATGAAGGCTTTGCCCAGAGAAGCCACACAATTTTATTGGATTGAACCTGCAAATCACTGCAACTTTTCAGGAGAAAATTTTCAGTCCAGAGAAGCCATTGTAGCTTACATTGACTCTGTGATTAAGGAATATGACAATATGAGATTACTCAAGATCAAGGAACTGTGGAATAGGGATGATCATGACTTAGTCATGAACAATAGGTTCACGAAAGACAGTTTAGCAGTGTACTGGAGGGCGATGGACGCCTCATTTAAGTTTAATGTCCTCAAAAGTCATGATTACATTATTCGTACCAGGTTTAAGCAGTTCAAAATGAAGGCAGGACTGCAAACATCGCAGGACAAAGGGAACAATCAAAAACAACGGCCAAAGTCTGAGAGCGCTGATCAACACACGTGCCAGGATAAAGTGCCCAGAATACATGATCATGGTGATCATGACCACCTGAGCGGCAATTTGGATTCAGCTGATGGTAATATTTCAACCATGGCCAGTTTGTTCGCGGACATGCAGCAATTTTTCACCATGCACAATGACTGGCGTCAGCACAGAAGAAACTCATTTGACAGCTTCCATAGTAAATTTCTGGGTCAATGTTAACTAACTGATACGTCCGGTGTTACGCCTATTTCATACGTACGGGTAACATTAGACATACCAAGTATCTGCAATCGTGATCGTCTCGGCGTACCGCATAGATAACTCTAATACATTGATTAGGTCTCTGTACAGTGGCTGTTTATTGTAGTACTTCGTAGTGTAGTTACAGGTTCATAGTAGGATCATAAAAAACATGCCTTCTTCGGCCGGTGAGTTCCTTAAGTACTTAATGTGCCTATCGTGGCGTGCCCTAGCGGAGGGCGCTTAATGGGTAGGTCACTCGACCGTGACCATTGTCCACTTCGGTCACCTAATGTGATCGGGACTTATGGTTACTCGGTAATTGATTATTTGTTACGCAGTTCGTTTAGTGCACACGTATTTTGGCTATGACAACCTCTCCGTTACTTATAAAAAGTCCCCATGCTAATTTTGATTGATGGCTGAAATAATCGTCATATTTGTCTTTCATCGTTTCTTCATTTGCAACAATGTATCCAGTTTTTATGAGTTGGCCTTTTGGGTCCTCCGGTCTTCGTCTCACTCCCATTTCCTTCGTTTAATTGCTGTTCACAGTCCGGATTATCATGTGTTCTACTCCTGATGGTTTTATCGCCACTTGGTCATGTTCGTGTGGCGGATCCATGTGCTCTGTTTGTTGTGGACCCCGGTGTTGGCGTGTGGTTGTTCTTTTTGTTCCGGATCTTTTCTTGTAACGTCCTCTCTGGTCTTCTAGGTCGGGACTGTTTTGCGGTGTTTTCTGTCCGTCGTGATGGTTTCCTTCTACATTAGGTCATTCGTCTCCTGGATCCCTCCCTTCTTTAGAGAAATAGCGTGGGTTGCGTTAGGAAGGCAGGCACTGGGTGTTGCGTTGTTGTGCGTACTGGATCGTGGGAAAGTTCGTTCTATGCTGACGTAATCTTAACTTTATTGTTTTTAATCGGGTCCTTTGTCAGCATTTTATTGATGTCATCCGACCATATCAGTTGTTGATTAATTTTGCTACATGGGTCTTGGGGTTCTCACGCTCGGCATGTCGCGGTATTTTCTATAGGCGCCAAATTGGCACTTTTGATTGGTCAACATTTTCGTCCTGCTTGACTGGTGACTGTCCGGTTGGTTTTGTGGCT
>JBCAUG010005537.1:0-11365 GCA_038406175.1 Haplosyllis leylae | reverse complement strand
TCAGTTAAAGGCCCTTAACTATTAATTTGCCATTTTGGCTTTCATGGGAAACTGGATTTTGACCGGAAAATTAGTATGCATGCATGACCTTGGTCAAGGTCACCCAGTCCAGTAACAGTAAGGCTGAATGTGAGCCATCAGTATTCATTGCTGACAGGACCATTCAGTCCTTGCTTTCCCGAACAAGCCAAGTAACACCCTCCCAAAGCAAGCAGTGGCCAGCTCATATCTTCGGTTAACTGTCTGTAAACTCAGTTCAGGACCATCAGGTAGACCCTTTTCATTCTGTCTGTGTGTATGTGAACACTTTTTGTTCTCTTGTTCAGATCCACCTCTGGTGTGCATCTCCTGTCATTTTGCTGCTGTTAATTTCTCTTTACCTTTGGCGTATTATCGTTGGCTGTTGCTCTGGGTGAATTGGATCTGTTAGATCCCTCCACTCCTTAATGGTGTCTTCACACTGAGTGACACCGAGACCGATAACTGTACCGTGACCGATAGCAAGTATGCAGAACTCAATGGGAATCTGTATTGTTATCTGTCTCGGTGCAGTGTGAAGTGTTCTGCTTGTTATAGTGGAACCCATTCTTATCATTCTAGGTGTCGGTCTTGGTCTCGTTCTCAGTGTCACTCAGTGTGAAAAGACCGTAAGAGAGATACGTTAACACAAACAAAAAGTTTCTGAGCTCAAGTCAAGTGCAATTAATTTTAAAAAAATGGTTTTGGTGAGTGGCCTTTGGTGACTTGCCTTTTGGCGACTTGCCGTTGGCGAGTTGCCGTGTTGGCGACTTGCCCGCGGACCCCTTATTCTACCCCAGATTCTTTACAACATTATATTTTGGTGCACAGAATATGGGGTGGAATTAGGCACAATCAGTGAGAATTCGGGATAGAATATTAGACATTACAAATAATACAAGATAGTATGTCAAATGAAATAGGTTTAAGCTATTCAGTGAAAATAATGTATTTTAGTTTCTATTTTTTGAAATTCACACAAAATGAAATTACATTTTTTTTGTCCCTCATTCGCATCTAATTGTGCCTTATTCTCATCAACTCAGATCTCGAACTCATCGGGAACATGCTCTCAAGACAAGTGTACAATTAATCTGTCAGTCCATCTTAACTTAAGGAATGCATTCGATGGGGTTGCCACAACAAAGATCTAGGCCTTCAAAACACAGCACTGGGAGCCTCTAAATAAACAATTTCTGAAAACCAAATTAGTTGCTGAAGATGTAGATCTAAAGGAATGACCCACATTGTAATAAGAATTGCGAGGACATTCAGCTGTTTGAACAGTAAATCTACATAACAGTTTCTTGGCATGTGACTGAAATTGTCTGTGTATTGCACCGCGTAACAGAATGGAATAAGTTTTTTTTTCACATATAGAACATGAAACGTCCTTTTATTACAAAAAATCAAAAAGTAAATACATTCTCGATCACAGGCTTCTACGATGTTTTGCGTAAACACGAACCACACCCCCACACAATTTAAAAGCCTGTTCTCGATTGACATTTTCGTTGAAAGAAACAAATCTAACGTACACGAAAAAAAATGTAATTAGAAAACTAGTTGTGCTAAAGTCCATGGAAATAATTGATCTATCGCCGTTCTTTTTACATTTTACAGGTGAATGCAACATGTGTTTTCAACTATGATGTAAATATTAAATTTATAATCCGCCAATGATGCAAATTATCGCCCATGGAATATTACCTTTAGTCTTTGCAATTGGTTGAATGGCATAGGCGACTGTTGACGTTGATAAAGAAGAAATTTTACAACATCTGCAGTAATAGTTCCCTGCAACGTTGATGTAATAATGCCTTCAAAATCAATATTGATTGAAAAAAGTTCTGATTTATGAGAGCCAAACTTCTTTACCCAGCTTGGCCGCGCCATGTTAATTGGTTGTTCGTTATTTTTACACGGTCACGGTTATTCATTCATTCCATCCATTCAGCTCCAGTTCATAACAGGGGACTTTACTGAACAAAATCCTATTATCCTATTATTGAGGTCTCAGCACAGGTTCTGCCTACATGCAAGTACATGGATAAAAAGGCTTGGATGCACTGCTAGCTATCAAGAGATAAGGAGGTACAAAAGCATGTAAGTGATGTATCCACTTTAGAATCCCACAAAAAGGACTTGTCCTACCTATGTGCTGTTTCAAAGAAAATTTGGTACATAATCTTTGTTAAAGGTGTGACATTTTTTCTTATTTCTTATTTCTATCTGTGTAGCAATTAAATTCTCCTTAAATGATTTTATGTCTTTACCACAAATGAAAGGAGTAACAAATAAATTGTCACAATTTAATTGGCTTTGGCTTTGATTAAAGTCCATCTTCTGTAAAAATGATGCAGTTCCAAGGCTAAATAATAGATATTGAGGACTGAAAACATATATACCCAGGTGGCTGATACAGTGTAAAATTCACATGCAACTTTGCTCATCACACAAGTTCACCTGACAAGACTCATGTCCAGCATTCATAACTTGCAGGAGAACCCCAGTATCTCTTAAAGGTTAATGAAACTGGAGGACCGTGACCTCACTTTCCCTGTGGAGCTAGAAGTGTCTAAATCATTTGGAATCACCCCAAAAAGCTAATTTGGATTAATCTACTAAGGATGGCAGTGAGACTTTCCTAGGCTGCTCATATATAGGGTCAGGCCATGAGAGTAACCACCAAACTGTTAAGTACCATAAAGTAATCAGCAGGAACTTTTCAGGTAATTGGAGTTCTGTGGCTCTCACTGTCCTCCTTAGTGGAGGCATTCAAATATATTGTCTATTCATGCTGAGTGAAGCAAGGCTGAAAATTTGTTTGAAAAATATAAATTTAGGGACTAAAGTTCATTTTTTAGCTTTTATATTGTACATTGGGGCCTCCAAATCTGGGGGTCAGGGACAGCAAGACCCCTAGGCCCCCTGAATCTGCTAGTGCATGGTGCCTTAATGGTATGAGCTGATCAGTGAGGTACAGCATCAGGTCTGCCAGTCTGTCATTCTATACATCTGCAGATACAAGTGTCATCTACTGGGCATGGGCTGCCTGGTATAGAACTTTTGTTGTGTAGTTTACTTGAGTTGCACCATGGAAGCAATTGGTGCTTTCTGAGTAGCTGTTAGCTGTTATTGTTCATAAGAGTAATAATAGCTTGTTCAGCAACTTTACCTTGGTATATCAGGCTTTAAAGTATATGCATGATATCAATGAATGTGGTCTTTTGCTCATCTGTGCACAGCTCCCTCTCCAATAACCTTAGTGATGTAGGAGCAATGAGTGTATGTGCATACTATGGGACAGTGTCCTGTAATTGGTCAAGATAGAAACAGTTTGTCCTGCAAATGGTATGGCTTTCTTGCAGTATCCTCTGTAGTCATGGTCAGCTGCATTCTGGATTGCATATTCCTAACATTTCATCTTCAGCTGCTGAATTGGGAGAAAGAGGTGTTCTTCTGCTTTGTAGGACTTTTGTGCATAGTACATGTTGATAGAGTATCTTGACAGGAATTCATGGATGAGAAATAACTGTAATAGTCTGATACTTGTTATAAATGGACTTATCTATCTTAATTGAGCTATTTAGTGACATTCAATTATACCATGCATTGCAGCCCTCTGGCTACTCTTTGTGATTCTATTTCAGGGTTTAGTTTCCAGTTTCATCTGAGATTTTATTTCTTCAAGAGTGCTCCCATCTTCATGTTGTGTTCTGTATTCAATCAATGCTAGTCTATTGAGTGGAGGGCTTCCACTCCAGAGAGCTCTTCAAACTATTTGAACTGCTGTTTGTATCCAGTTGAACTGTAAGACAATACCTAGAATGATGCAAGTGTGAGTAGTAGATCTGGGTACGACCTACTATGTACTACATGTCAGACCCCTCCAGAGGTTGTAAGGATATTGTAGTTTGCTACTTCTCCCCATTAACAGCATGGAAGAGCTCATTCAATATAGGTTGTACAGAAAGCACCAGTTTTAAAAATTATTTCCAAAAAATAATATGTTTGCAGGAACTTTAGGCTGACAGAGTTAAACTAATGGAAGAAGTAACTGTTAATAAATGTAAGATGCAGGAGTTGGAAGACAACTTGTCGTATTGACTGACTTCTACAGAGGGATCTCTCATGCACAATGAGTCCCTTATAAGGTGTTGCAAACCACAAAAGTTACTGCAAACGAGGTTGATGAGAAGTTAACTATTGCCATGGCGACAGAAATAAGAATTAACACTGCCCATGAGGAATTTAGGCCTCTTTCTTTAATTACTTCAGCCATGAGGAGACCTACCAGCAACTACTGAAGGATACTGTGGACCAGAGCTGACCATCCCCTTGCCCATTAATGCTGTTCTGGTTAGATGGCCTTAATTCCCAAAAAAATGGTTCCAGTGTATGAACTGCTGTCACCTAGGAGATAAGATCTGGGTTTTAAGAGTCCTCCAGAGGGTTTAGTATTAGAACAAGTAATAAAGTAATATTGGGGACAGTTGGGAGTGCACAAAAAATTCACATGTTAGAGAAGTATACTGGACTTTGGGTATTGAAGTTATTGTACTACCTGAGACTACATAATAACTGCTCCACTAATGATAAAGTTCATATTGACAATCCCAACTGAAAAACTGAAATTTGATATAAATTTAACAAGATGGCCACCATGCTGAACACAATTTCATGTTATTATCTTTATTGACACCAATGACACCAATCATGCACAGTTATTGAATATGGTTAAGTTCCACTCTCTCTGAGACGTTCTAGCCGAATAGAGCTGTAATCTACGCGATTTACTGGGTCCATGGTCTTTTTTCGTCCACGTGATCCAGCTTCATTATCATGCAGGATGAGGGATGACAAGATGGCTGAAGTTCAGCTAGGAAATTGTTTTCATTTTGAGGCCCCTTTAGCAAACTTTGACGGCGAAGAATGGAATGAATTCAATGATTTTCAAACTATAGGTGACATTGAAAACTCAAACAAAGTAACAAACATGGCAACAGAGCGTAGCGGTCCCTCAGCAGTGGACAATTTCAATGAATTTAATGACGTTAATTTCTCAGGTTCTCTTGAAGATCTTGTGAATACATTTGACGAAAAAATAACCAAATGTTTTTGTAATTATGAAGAAAATGTGGAGAAATTTGCACCAGTACAAGTTAGGACACAGGAGGAAATAATGAACGACTGCCAGTAAGTATTATTTTGATTCTTGTGGTGGTGGGTTTCGGAAGAGAAACAGCCAGCTTCAGTAGACTCGTCATCATGATTATGTTATGTTGATGCTGACTTTTCAGATGCATAGTAACGTCACTTGTTGATGGAAGTGTAATTCCTGCTTTTATAAACTGAATGAGATCATACCGGATGATTCAATTACCTCCAGACGCTGGTCTAATTTTTATTTGCCGTAATATGTAGACGCAGACCTGCAAGGAGCAAAGTTGCAAGTTAGATCTACCGGTATCTACAATTGCAAGAAATCTATGCAGAGTCTGACGACCGTCCTGTTACTCATCGACGATACAGAGTAGATCTAAGGAGCTTTGGTTAACAGACACCAGACGAACACCCGAAAGGAAATGGTACCGCATTATATGCATGTGGAGACTTTCAAAGAGTCAGTTCTAAGAAACCCTCTTGGGAGTTTTCTAGGGACACGACAGATTAGTATTGAGTTCAAACGCATTTTTCACGAATACGAAGTAACAGAGAGTGAACGGAACATGCTTTACTTGATCCCATATTGATTTCAATCTCGAATCTTTCCTGACACTAGGACCGTTGCCTTTGACAAGACATCGATACGTGTATCTGGGTGAAAGTTTCACAGAATCATGACACGAGAAGTATCATTGGGATTCTTCTGGGATGCGTAAGCTTTGGGTGGGATGACCTGTGAAGCATCGCATTATATCATTCAGAGAAGTGCATACGTATGGTCGAGAGGTGGGGGGGGGGGGTGGGGCTACCAGCCGTTAAACATGTTTAAATGGGAAATGGAATGTCAGGGACTCATGCCCCACACCTGACCCCCTTCTGTTGCACCGTTTAAAACACTCACTTCTGATTTATCCAACACATACGAAAACAAAAAGATCCATTACAGTAACCAGTACATAATTTTGCAAGCTGCTGTTTTATCAACAGGAGAGAGCGTCTGTGATTTAAGTTACCTTGAATACTTCATAAGTTGTTAGTCACAGTTTGACCGTTTAAAAATCGCAGTGACATAGAAAACAGTTTTCTTCCCAAAGACCAGAATGCGTTGAAATATAAACACTGAGATTCGGAAAGACATGCAAGCAAGTAAATACAAAGTCATTATTTATTCAACGGTGAGCTTTGTTGTCATGCAAACAAAAGCTCAAGCAATGCCCCAAAGACGTCACGAGAGCAGCTCATATGTTGTCTGAGCTGTTGGCACAGAAAGAAAACGTTAACTTCTGGCTTCGCATCACATTATGCATCAACAAGGAGATCAGTCTTTTGTGCATTTGGGGACTTCAAATTCGGATAACAATGAGAACTGTACATGCAGCAGTTGATTTCATCTCAGAACACTTTCTCCTCTGGGGTTTCAGGTTTTTTGCAAGTTGGCTGGGGTTTCAGGTTTTTTGCAAGTTGGCAGTTCATGAAGTATTAAACATTAGCGGGGCATTTCATAAAGCAATTGGTTTTCAACATTCCCGCGACCGCTACCCATCAAATATGACCTGTTAAAAGCACACCAGAAATTATTTAAGGGGGGTTATATTTCTACATTTTATATCTCACTTGAAAATAAAATAAATACCTCACGGCAACACAGAACAGATAGTGCGTGTTTTCGTATTTTGCCATTTCAAACGGGAAAACCAATGATGAAAACGGGTCTTAAATCCAGTGAAATGCTGCAATTCGTAAGCTTTGGAAGGTTTTCCCAGCTTCTTCGGAAAAGGGCAGACAAAGAGTCACTCCATATGATTTATCTATATTAAAGGCAATTGCTAAAGACAGTTTAACGCATTCTTCTGGGAAGGCAATGGGAAAACTGATAACATTACCCGCCTTGTCTACTGATGTGAAAAGCAAAATGATTGAAAACGATTTGTCTTGGTTCTGGTTTAAACTATGGAACAAATAGAAGCAACAACGTTGTGTTTTGGGAGACATTTGTTTGCCTACGCTATATTCAGTAAGCTGCATCGTTTGTATGTGAGGGAAATACTTGATTGATTGTCGGGCGACATTGTTGACTAATAGTAATATGGACACTGTGGCAACATGGATTTGGCACTGGAGCAATTGCCATCTCTGTTCACTGTTTACTCTGGGCAGAATATCAATTGGTAAAGCACAGTCACTATCTAATTGCTCTGCATGATTTTGAATTTATTTAAGCTGAAGCAGTGTTCAGAAATTGCATTTACACTTTGCTCAACTAAAAATACAATCTTTTTAATTGTTTTAAATAGTAAAATAGTTTGTGCAGATGTTATGGCATACTTACACTGCACGGGACGGGGACCAGGACAGGGAACAGGAGCGATATTAATGGGTTCTAATTATTCAGAAGTGTTCACACTGGTCTGAAACAGGGAAATTAACCAGATCCATTGTCTCCTATTATGCCTGTTCCGTTCCCTGCCCCGGTCCCGTGCAATGTGAATGAGCCATTACTCTGCAGCACTTAAAACGTTGTCGATTTCTTCATCTTTGTATTATTCTGATTTATGTTGCAGTATCCATTACTCCCGTTTTTCCATTTTTGTGTTTTTTTGACGAAAGACAGCAGCTTTATCCAGGTAGACAAGAAGCGTCAACGTAAACCTGAAACATGGACAAAATCTATTGCAAATCATAGATACATGTAATGAGATCAAAGTTGCTTCGACTGGTGTTATGGCTTTGCATGTGTTGAAATGGTAATGAGTCATAGTGGTTCTGGGGAAACAGGAACTTCTAATGTTTTGCTCTGTTATTTTTGGTCTCCAAACCAGGTGCAAATTAATTTTAGACTCTACAAGGAGGCTAT
This sequence comes from Haplosyllis leylae, assembly GCA_038406175.1. Lineage (NCBI taxonomy): Eukaryota > Metazoa > Annelida > Polychaeta > Phyllodocida > Syllidae > Haplosyllis > Haplosyllis leylae. Next base: position 3,324 of record JBCAUG010005537.1, on the reverse strand, counting down.
CTATGATGCACACAACTCAAGTGGGATGTAAAATTTTATGGCCAAAAACTGGTTTGCCCCCCCCCCCCCCGATTATATGTACACAGGGTAAGGGAAGGGATGATGTTCGGAACCATTATGCGTCTCCTGTCTACATGCCCATATTGGGGGTGGGGGCGGGGGGGGGGTAGTATACCACAAAATTATCGACATATTTGCTACCGTCACGTTCACCTTGTGCTCTTCGTGTTTCGCTTGAGTAGCAGTTGCAAGACTTGTGAAATGCTCTTTCGTGAAGGATTGATCACATCACAACCCATGCTGATTGGCACTTCAGCGTCGTCCTTGTAGGCTCTTCCCGAAATATTACTCTACACAGAAAAGCACTACAATCAGCATCATTCGCAGTTTCCATCGCCTTCCTCTGGAGTTCTTGTTCGTGCCGAATCATGCCAAAAGCAGCGTAAGTCACAGACGCCAACCCTCCTCTTAAAGCGGTGTGAGGTTAAGTGCTTTAGGTGTGTGTTGTTATCGATCACTGATCTCTGTGTCCTTTTGATGAATGAAACCTATGTGAAGTATTGGCTCCACTGTGCTGTGTCAGGCGTTATTTTTTGTTTTTGTTTTTGATATGCCACTATTAAAGGGATGGTGGTGGTTTTTCCCCGTTTTTTTTTCAATAATAATAATTTTTGAACGCATAACAAGAAGGATCATTTTGCTTGTGCGCTTCCTCGCCTGCACCCTTACCAACGTGTAGTCCTCAGATTTGCCTTGGAAGTGCTACACCTGCTTCGCTGTAGAAGGTTGTACATCCGTCAACAATGGCATTTTGTCACATACGTAAATCCTACTAAGTAATATTACTCGAACCCCAAACTTAATTTTTGAAGTTAAATCGTCTGCGTGGGGTAATTTTCTAAGGACTTATCATTTTATTCTGGGCATAAATTCAAACACATAATAGCTGGTCAAGTTTAACCTGTCCACAATTTGTTTTTGCGCCTCTGGGACGGACTGATAGGGATGATTTATTGGCGTTCTGCGTTTTCGCTTCTCGTGATTCCTGCGCTGTTTTATTGACCTCTCTAAATGGTCATCGATACAAGCCGCAGACACAATGAGGAATATCGACTGGAAAGCGATATACATTGCTAAAATGTCAGTTACAGTTATTCCTCCAGCGGTTCATTGGTCATTGACCACTGGCATTATTGCCCTTTCTAGTTGGAACCAAACACGCCAGCTCAGTTAATTTTAAATATTGGGGTTATTTCTCAATTTGAAGTACTTGTTACAGGTCAAAGCCACCTCGATGTGGATATTTGGGAAATATTCTTACTTCAAAATTGGTGTCTCCTTTGACAATTTTTGTCATGTAAGTTATTTTGAACAATACCATACCCAGTTTCAGTTGTGTAAAATGAAAAAGTATCGAGTACTGATTGCAAGTGATTGTAGACTTGGAAGAGTATAGCTCATGGATCATCCTCTCAGTAAATTACCATTAGTTACAACAATGGCTGGTAAATACAGATAAGGGCTACTGTCGAAACCTGTCCTGTTTCGGTAGTCTGTTGATCCATCTATCTTAATTTAATAAACTAGATCTATGAAACTTTGAAGAATGTTCATTTATAGGTTACTTAATTTCCTTGAGTTATCTTCATGTCGTTAGTTGCCATTCATCTGCAAGTTCTGATCATTTCGTCATATGTAATGACGTCGTGATTGTTTGTTCATCTGTTAATAGCAAATCTTTTTACTTCGGCAATGAAACGGCCCTGTAGCAGCTAATAATAATCCAGGAATTTTGAAAATATATCGTTTGTGTAGTACTGATGTGCTGTGCTATTTTGGTGAGAGCCTTTTTGTGCACTCAGGTATTCACGAAGGAAAATCTTATCTGAAAAAAGCACTTTGCCCTTGACATTTACCTATGTTTTTGTTGTAGATCAAGCGAAACCAAAACACCTCAGTTCTGTGAGGATCGTTTACATTTCTTTTTCTCTTTCCTCTTTTTGACCTCGAGATCGAACATTGAGCACAAAACCTAATGTCTGGGGTTTGCTTAGTGTGCTGGCAGCAGCTTTAAACTAGTCTTACAAATTAAGCTTAAACATTTGGTGTATTTTTTTATATTGATCATTGATTGTTGCACTCAATGCATTGCAAGGCTTACGTCAGTGCCTGGCTCCAGACATCTTTATCGAGATTATCAGGTTGGGATGGTGGTCCCAAATGTTCGAAGAATGAATTCAGAGCATGCCGAACACTTAATGCGCCTAAGTGGGAAGAAAGACGTTCAGGTAATTTCGGGTTAATTTAATGTAAAAACGTCTAAATCTTTTTATTTTATTCTTTTGTAGAATGTGGTGGACAATTACAGGAAACTTTGGTAACATTTTGCCCATTGACTGGTCGAAGTCTTACGCACGCCAACTACACACAAAATCTCTCAAGCTGGGAGAAAAACGGGTATGACTCCATGGCATCTATTATTTTAAATCATAACGATATTTTGGCCTAGAATTTTGTATTTATTCTTTGCCAAACAAACCGTCGCCATAGATAGTTCCTAAATTATGCTTTGATTACTGTCGCGGGTAAAACACATTGATAAGCCAAAAAATGTATCATCGTTTGTTTACCATCAATTAGGACCAATTTATAATTTGCCCAATTGGCTACATGTCACCAATATGGCATGCTAGTGGCCACATCTTCTGAATTAATATCACTCACACGCTGATGCATTATTTAGTGTCATTAATATCAACAATCAACATGGATTCGCAGGAATTCATATCAGGTTCCAAAAGTGGAAAAGTAATTTGATTTCTGTGTGCCATTTATTAATAAATTCTAAAGTTTTTATAAAAGACCGAACAAAATAAAGTATGGTAACCAGATACCAGCCCTACGGATTATGTTGCTAAACAACGGCTTTTCGTAACTTGCCAATAAATAATTTATGTCTACATCTCCTGTAGGACTGTGAATCTCCAGACCTGGACCTCTCAGACGACGAGGAATTACAACAGGCATTCGATATGCATTCGTTAATTATTAACAGTCTACACCACGAGCCACTGTTCACTGCAGAACAAGTTATTAACGAAATAGAAGGAATGATGGAAGAGGTAGATGTCATGCTATTTCAAATACACGTCCAACGGTCTTTGTTTATGTAAATATGAAAATGTTCAAAAATACAAATGAGCTCAAAAGCGATGCATTTGATTACCAACAGATTGTGATCGATTAATCTTTAGCTCTGGAATGAAAATTCCAGAGATTAAGTGATCCTCGTGATGAAATAGTGCTATTTTCTGTACACAAATT
>JBCAUG010005526.1:0-11365 GCA_038406175.1 Haplosyllis leylae | reverse complement strand
GGTAAAATTTGACCAAAAAATTCTCCACTCAGAAGTAGTGAGTGCATCACAGATAGTCTCCTTGCGGAGACTAAAAAGTTCTGACGATGTTTCTGTGCACGTGGGTATTTCATGCACTGTTCATGACCGTCCAACTAACCATTATTTGTGAACTAATTCAGCCACCATTGTACTTGATGATCCATGCTAAAATAATGAAGGTGCTAACTTTACCAATACAAGTATTTTCCAATAAATTACTTCAAATGCAGGAAAGGGTTTTGTTGTTTTACGTTGTTCCGTTGGAAAAAAGATACTACTTCCCAAGCGGTAGACATCAAAAAGTAGGACACGAATATTTTCTCTCCCAAAGTTTTATTATTGGTTACCAATTGTAATCAACAAATCATATTTTCCAATACCGTGTGCACATTTCCAGTCCATATGATGCAAGCACATTAAAAAGATTAGTCCAATACCGTGCCAAGGCGCGCGACTTGGAATGTTTGTACTTCCCTACTACAAGCTGCCATTACATTATTTGAGGTCTCCGAATTGTTCTCAAAGTTTAAAACCTTTTCTGGAAAAACATGAATCCCATGATTTTGATAGCATTCTTGAGTTATATGGGAAGCTTGGTTATATTTTTCAATTTTTCTGTAACCAACGTGTTCACAGGTTCTAATTTACAGCCACGCACACACAAATTGTGATGCATACACAATGTATTGCACCTCTAAAACCCTGTTTTTAAAACAGCATAAATAAGGTATACACACACCTAGTTCATACAATAAAGACGTTAAAAATGAAAGACAAAAGTTGACGTCAATCTACCACCGTAAGTGGCCACAACCGCTTTCATACCTGCTCAGAATTCGCATGAGCTTTTCTTCCACATTTTAAGTTATTGCTGCTTTTACTTAAATATATTCCTTGATTTTAAAGTAAATACAACAGTACAAACATTGACACATGTATCATTCAAAATTATTGACAAATTTGTTCGTTTTCATTTCAAATTCACTCCGTAACTGTTATTAATCATCATCTGTTTAAGTCAGAGATTATAAGTTTAGGTTACGTCCTAACATCACAGTTTGGATATTTAGCTTGATATTCTATCCTCAACAACAAAAAAGATGTATCACACAGTGCATTTTCTGCAATGATGTAAAATTTAGATTGTACAAATTGCAACTTGCTTCACATAGTTACATGTTTCAGTGACCACTGACCCAAGTCATCTACTATGGACATCATCAACTATGCAAATATTTACAATAAAATTAATGGCACAGAAATCGTAACAAAAAATTTAAAATAACAATGTCAGTTACTGCACAACATATGTTTTCACAACACTTGTAATAATTATTTTACAGGACAAACTAAAAACATCCTTCGCATGTAACAATAATGTGATGGACTGATTCGAAGATTTAAATGTAAACCCTTATGATTTACTTAGGTCAATGATGGCACATATTTGAGCTTCAAAAACACTGATCGAATGCAGTACACAAAACAAGAGAAACTTATTTAAATGTTTGCATTGGGAAATGCCACGTCATTAATTGAAACTATTTCAGATAAATATTTCTACAACACCCACTTTCAAGACTTTATCCTTTGTTTTGCTTTTTTTGTAATGATTTTGTACACTAGTCTAACTCGCTAATGAAGTATGAGTCTTGCTATTGGTCACCAAAAAAGTGCATAATCCTACACGACACAGCTGCAACAAGTGCTGCTCCTTTACCGCTGCCGTCCTCGGACAACATTAAGTTACACTGAAAAAAAAAGTAACAAATGTTCATATTACCAAACTACGTGGGAATAATTACTTGATGACAAATATCTTCAACTCTTTTGAGTTCATACCCCGTTACCTAAAGCTGAACTAATATCATGAACATGCGCCCATTTAATGAGAAAACAATATGATAGACTTCATGCTTTTGATACATCACCAAGAAACATGAGACATGCTTAACTGTGCTAGATGTATCAGATCACACGTTTACTCTGTCCACTAATCTCTAAAGTGGATGCACCAATATATTTCTTGTGATTTGACTTATCAATAACTTTGAATCAATCCAAAGTTATCAGTATCGCCATAATGATCATTGTTTTTTCCTCTTTTTTTTTCCATGTTATGCGTTTTTTTAAAAAATTGATTAGAGCTTAATGTCTCCTGCCTCTGGATCGGGCACTCTACTCCTTGGACCCCTTCTGACAAGGTCGGGATCCGTCACTGTTTTTCCTTTCTCAACAGCCAAAGTTATTGATAAGCACAAACACACTGTTCGAAAAAGCCATGAGAAAAGAAACCTCAAAAAGAACTAGAGTGATGCCACTGAACACATGTGAAAGGAAGTTGGTTGTCACTTGTTGCTCATTATTCTGTGCGACACCGCAGCAACAATCGCTGCACCACGACCACTACCATCTTGAGACAGTCGTAAGCAAAACTGTAAAAACATTCGAATACAAAACATACAAAATATCAAAACATAAACAGAAAGTAAAACAAATAATAACAGGAATACAACACAGGACAACACAAAGTATTATCAAAACATAAACAACATGAAGTAAAGGTAAGACAAAAACACCACAGTTAAACGTTAAAGTACTAAATTCACGGATCACAGAATATAGAGTGACAAATCTTTGTAAAAATATACTACAGAAGTTTCAATTTGACTTCATAATTTTTCATGGAATTAATAAAGCTTTCAAAGAATTTCGCTACAGTTAAAAGTGTATTCACTGAAACTATTCACATCTGAACGAAACCTACATATTAAATGTGCAGTTACGAAATCAAGCAAAAGGAACACCAATATTAAATACTGATCTTACTATTGTGACAAACAACTATCATGAAAATAGACGTCAGTGAGAAATACCTTCAAACCGGGATTTAGCAATTCTGTGATTTTCTGAATCATAAAATCATGGAAAAGTGGATGGAATCGGTATAAACTTCCATCAACGGCTACGGTTATACTTGGTTTGTCGATGCGATTCAATAGGGTTGCAATACCTAGAATTGAAAAATCAAAACTTAATCAGGTTATATCACCACAAATTGCTCGCACAATAAAAAATATTCAACAATCAAAAAATTACCCGAAGATGCAAGGAAAGCGGCTCTTTTCCCCACTAGATGACAAATATAATGTACGCTGTTCAAGTCTTCGTGGCTGACTTCTTCGTAACCTATTTCATCCAGTACTTGTCGTGTATTGCTGAAATTACCGGAGGGCTTGTCTCTGAAATCAAGGAATTGAACTTTTCTTCAAATAAATATTTCTTGGATATGTTTTTCCTACCAAAACTAGAGAATAAGTAAAAAGCCTGGTTCGGAGATAATCACCAAAATAGAAAATTAAGATTAATACAGCACTTTAAAATTACAATTGTTATGTATCCACTCAAAAACAGCTACTGGTTTATGGTTTACATCTGTCGAGTAATAACACTGTCAACGTACTTCTCGATTTCAGAAATGTACTTTGTGTAAAATCGTTGTGCTTGAGCCAATTCTTCACTGATGGTTCCACCAAACAACAATCCCTTTTGGGCAGCTTCTTGTATACACCGTCTCGCAATCTCACCCATGTACATACCAGATATCATCTTTTCATATCTGAAATATAAACCATGTAAATTTTTTATTTTTTACATAAAAATTCTAAGATAGTTGTAACTAACTTCTTCAGCAGTATTTTCTATTCGAATTAAGTATATAACCGTCCAATCAAAGGTAGTACATTGCCTGGTGTTTACAGAGAAATGACATTGACAATGATTGTGAAAAACTATCGAATACTTACAATTGTTTTCCAGGATTTATACTTTCTTCATCGATCGCCTTGTCTGCCGTAGTCCGGATGAAGTCAAGGACTCCATTGTCACCAAACGCTCCCCATTCCGTATTAATAATGACCTCAACACAGACACAGAGATACAGATCATTAAAAAGGGTCTTGAATCCCCAATCATACTCTGTGCCTAGATATATTTTTTGCAAGTATGCAACTGTACCTTAATTAGTTTGTTTTTTTCCCATGGGATTTCGATTGAGTAACTGAACAAACACCAGTCCTTTAAACTTGATTTGGTAATTTAAATGGTCTTGAACAAAATTCTACATATATGTTTCGATGTGTAACTTCTTCAGGAATTTGTTGTGGTTTAAAAAAAATACAGGGGTATTTATATAAATGACACGTTTAACAGTTTACTAGAGTACTGGTTCACTAGTTGCTAAGTTGACTAGATATGTAATTATCAGATTGGTACCTGTCGCGGTTCATCGTTATCGCCGTTCCAAGTTCCCACTCTTTCTAATTTTTCCATGTAACAAGCATTTGTGCCCGTACCTGCGAACAAAAGCATTCAATGAACTGAAAATTTTACTTTTAAGTACATTCACAGTAAATAGATTCTCAAATGCGCAAATTGAAATACACAATTCTCATATATTACACTTAAAGTCTGCAATTTGCAGACTTTAAGTGTAATATATGAGAATTGTGTATTTCAAAAAGGCCAGGTTGATACGCACCTAAAATAACTCCAATTTCACAGTTGTGGTCAGCAAATGCACATGCAATTTGACATCCTACCGTATCGTTTAATATGGCTACGCATTCCACGTCTATATCCTGCAAGTAAAGTTAAACTGTGAACAAGAAAGTCCTCATGTGTGAACGCAAGAGCCATACTGACCGCGGCGTAGCCCACCCCAGCTGGGGGGGGGGTACCCCAGGCTCAGGTACCCCCCTAGCTAGGGTATCCCCCACCCAGCTTGGGTACCCTCCAGGTTGGGTACCCCCCCCCCGTGGATGGACACACATCTGAAAACATAATCTTCCCTCGTACTACGTACGCGGTCGGCAATAATTAGTTCCAAGTATCATGTACAATCAAAAGCACTGATTTGCTTGAATATCCACGAATGTACCCTCAACTATTTTATACATCCAACTCTGAATCATACTATTTTATTCTTTCAATTAACCATGAATCACAAACGGAAAAAGACAACACAGCTAAAATCATACCCCTCTTCTTTTGATTGCGTCATGTAGGTGTTTGACAACGTCCTCTCCCTCAACACCTGCACACTTGAAACCTTTTGTCCACCTGATAAGTCGTCCAACATTGAGTCCATCCTGCTTCAGGGGGAAACTGTTGAAAAAATTGATATAATTTGACCTCTGTTATTCTATTTTAAAGAAAGGGTATCTGCTTGATCTCAGTCAATCGAAGTTGCTGTCCCGCGCGACAGTGACTGATGTCTCCCTTTCACCTTCGAATAAAACGTACCACAAGACAGCCTCCTATTAACATTACGAGGTAATACCGACCACGGCCCCAGTTCCTATTACTCCCTGACTGGACCTTCCTCTGGTACTTCCTGCTTGGTCCTTCGGGGAGAAGGAGGTTAGGTTTATGGTGTGTGTGTCTGGGGGTCAGGTCCGTGGTTGGGAGTGGGACCCATGGTGTGCGGCTGGTAGGGGCCAGGTCCACGGTCTGAACAGAGTGGGGGTCAGGTCCATGGTCCAGCGGTTGTGGTGGACTAGGTGCATGGCGTGTGTGAGGGAGGGGATCAGGTTCATGGTTGGGGGTGTGGCCCACGGAGTGCAGGGGTGGGAGGGGGGCAGATCCATGGTCTGGCCTGGTCTGGGGCAGGGTGGGAGTCAAGTCTACGATCCCGGTGTGGGGATGGATCAGGTCCATGGTTTGGAGGTGGGAGGGAGGTCAGGTCCATGGTGGACTGAATCCCCCTCCCCTGTGAACAGAAGGACAGACACGACTGAAAACATTACCTTCCCTCGTACTACGTTTGTGGTCGGTAAATATGCCAAAAGAAGATTTTGTCATTCTATGAATATTAACCCAAAGATTAGAAAGTGTAACCACCGTTCAAAACATCGAATAATAGCAACAATCCCTGTTGCAAGGTAACTATTTATTTCAAAGGCTTCCATACCACAACAAAAAGTTCAAGGCTAAATTAAAATATTTCGCTTTGGTGCCCATGTAATAGGTATATTATGTAGTCCCTTACAATAAGATACGAGAATTTCGTGCACAGATTTAAATGCTACAGAGGTTTTATAGAAGTATCCCTCACATTTAACTGTTGAAGTAATTCATATTTACATAGATCAGATTTTTATATATTCTGTACAGGTTGTAGAGGTTTTATAGAAGTAGCCCTCATATTTAACTTTTTAAAGTCATTCATATTTACACAGATCAGAGTTTGATATATTCTGTACATTTGATACTTATGTAATTCTTCAGTCATGAAGCGTTCTTATGTTTGTTCAAATCAAGGGCCATCCTTGTACGTTATCATGGCCTCGTAAATATAACGTCCAAAAACACCTCAACAAAATATCGAACTTTTGAGACCCAAATTTTGTACCTGAATGTGAATCCTAGAGGCAGCTTCTGATTAGTTTTCAGTAAATTATGTTCCTTCATGAAGTCATAAATACACTGGGCTATGTGGTCAAACAACTGAAAGATAAATTTGTTGAATTTTAAATAAATTTTTACCAAGCTTACTTTGATCTCGAATTGCTATTTTATGCGTTTCTCAGTCTATATTGTTAAAATTCTTTCCAAGGTAAAGTAGGCCACGCTGGTAGTGTTATCAATTAGGCTTCTCACAGACGAATAACTTTGCATGTTACGTTTTCCAATAATAACCTTAATTTTACTTGTGACAGCTTGATTTACATTCCCATCCCCAGCAAACGCCTAATCAGCTTCCATCACTACGTTTCTAATACTCTTAGGGTCCGTTTACACTGAGCGTTAGCGATAGCGAAATCGAAAATTTTCTTTGATGTTTGCCGCTTACACTTTGATCTTTTCTGATGGTTCTTTGATCTTTTTAGTTTTCGCTATCGCTCAGTGTAAATGGACCCTAACGCCTTGTTGCTCATGCTATTTAATGTACATTTTCCATTTGGGAGATTCAAGTACTTGTGTAAGAAACTGTTTTGCCATTCGTACATTGCTGTAATTCCCAAATAAATCACAAACCCTTTTGCAAAAGTTTGTCAGCATCAGTATTCAGTTAAAACAGATGTGTTCCAGCAGAGCAAAAATAGCAGAACTGCATGTACATTATTTACCGTTTCCACTTTCTTTAAAAACTTGTTGCTCACAATACCTGAAACTATTCACTCTATTCAGGTCTGAATGCCTTGTTCCAATGATCGATAAACCCTTCCCATAAAAATCACAAAAAGCAATGAAACATAAAAATCACCTTGTTACCATGTCCAACCATAAGTTCTTGTGAAATTGGGAAGATTCTATTTTCCATCTTCACCTCGTTTCCTTGCAATTGAATGAGGAGGACTCTGAAATTGGTTCCTCCCAAATCCAGTGCCAAGTAATTACCTCGTTCTAAAAATTATGGAATTATTCTTATAACACTTTGGTTTAAAAAATACGTGTTCACCATTCCACACTTACTCAACTATTAAATCTTAAACTATTATATCTTACATTTCTTGCTCATGTTATAAAACTTTGGATTCAAACCGTAATTGAATCATTAATAATATAAATTACCGCTTCCATCTGGTAGAGCCCTCACATAGGTGGGTAACATCTTGATGACGGCTTCCGCATTTGTCGTCTTGCTGAGACCCTTCTCCATCTCGGCCAGCAGGATGTCGGAAATCTTTTTGTATGTTGCATCATCCAGATCATAAGGTTTCATAAATTCTTCGATCTTAAAATACACAAGACAAGTTTGTTAGTATTTTTAGGAACATGTCGTTTAGGAAAGTATCATACATCATCGTCTGTTCACGTACTGACTAACTGAGGCAAGAATTACAGAAGCTGATGAGCAAACCTTATTCGGGATAGTCCCAAGCGCACATGTGGCCATGGCACAACTAAGGAAGTTCTGGAGCAATACAAATGTCACCTTAAGTTGTCCGTAAACCTTGTTGATCGTTATTGAACAAAGAGTCGCCAATTTTTATTGCCCTTTTTACGTGATCGATCTCAGATGCTTTCAATGACTCAAGACTTTAGTATCACTGGACATTCAATTTTTCTTCACACATGAACACTAATTTCAGTTCAGGAAACGTATTTTTTTCATTTCATATACAAAGTCATCTGTTGGTAGTGACTGAAGGACATTCCTCACGTGTGATGTAACATTCACGAGGCACGTAGACCCATTTTATATGCATGGCTAAGTTAGATCTGTTTACACAAATGTGCAATGTGCTACGTAAGTTCCTTGTCTAGACTTCAGGAGATTGTAATCGTTGCGATAACAGTTGGCGAAATTAGCCAAGTAGTGATGAAAAGTGCCCTCATTATGTAAATTATGACAACTACTTCGTATCTGGAATAATTTGTTTGCAACGTGGATTTGATGAAATGAGGAAGTTCGAAAATATTTATCCTGCATTCTCCAAACACTTCAAATGTTACAAATATTTATGAACAAAATAATCACGTTTTTCTCAACCCTGAGTTATTAGCGTTTGAATCTGTTTTGCGAATTTTCTGTACACAACAGTATTGCCAGGGAACACTTAACAATTGTGTCATTGTTGTCGTCCAAAAAAATGGCCATTTCAATGAAAAATACAACTTACCCGCATTTTAAGAAAAACTGAGAATCCTCCCAATGCCAGTGACGATAGTTTACCGAACACAGTCCTGGTACTGTACCAAATGGTTGCAGAACAAAGCCTTATTTGTAACTAGTCTAAGTCAGTTTTGATTCCTAATTTTATGTACAGTACATGTATTCTTGGTTTGGCTCTGGCTGAATATGCCAACAGTAGCAGATCAAGAAATTGTTGTTTGATTTTTTAACCTCTATTTCCGGACTTTGCACGGTTCGGTAGAGATGAATTCGAAATGAGCAAGCTCATGATGCAAAAAAAGTCTTTACACTTCTTCAAATCGTAACTCTTCGGCAAAATGAAGCTGTACGTCTACATTTAGTTTACTTCAACCTTATTTAAACGATCAGCGTTTTTCTTTAGTGAGGGACACATGATAAATTATGAAAGGAATGTACCGTAGCACTCAAGCCAATATGTTACGGAAAAATAAACTGAAAAGAACTAGCTTACGCCCCCCCCCCACCCTACCCTAGAAACCACTTAATGGATCTGCTACGGATACAAATGTTTTGCATTTGACATGATAATTATCAAAGAGCCTTGAGCTTCGTTTTTCATTGGACAAGACTGGGTGAAAACAATCAAAACTATATGGCAAGTGCTTCAGGTCTCCTCGAGGGTGTAAAGTGGCACTTCGCAAAAAATCTGTAGTCCTGAACACAAGACCTGTCAAAAAATGGAAACTTTGCATTTTCGGGGGGGGGGGGGATGGGTAAAGTGGCACCTTGGAATTCTGAAGCCGTGATCTGAAGGTCTGCCTAGAAATACAAACTTTTAATTTTGGAGAGGAGGGTGTTACAAGTGGCACTTGTGCCAGGTTGGGGTAACCTGGCACATTTTGGTACTCACTTTTGGTACACTGTCAGCGCAGGGTGCTTCACAGTAGTCTCTCGAAAAGACTAAATATCACAACATGCTACACTCAAACTTTTCTAAATTATGTTGGCTCCTGTTATTATTGTTTCGAATGAAATGAACATGTTCGATAGTACCAGTATCGTTGTTATGTTCTATATCACTTTCACATGCGTTGCTACATTTATTAATATTTACACAGTCTATAATGTAATAAATTACCTGTTCTGTTGGTTCTGTCATTGCGACGTGGCACTATTGAAGTGAAAATAATAAGTAACTTAGAAACAGCTGCCTATATAAATGTTCAGAAAATCCTGCTTCGCGATTACACTTCAGGTTCCGAGAAGTTCAGAGTTCTATCTCTTCCGTTTGTTCTGTAACGTTGCTTGGAATGTCTTCAATTCCTTCCGTTGTGAAAAAAAAAACACAAACAGGATTCTTCGAATGTGAGAAGTTTTCACTGTGATCAAATTCCACTGATAGACACTTATGGGCAAAAAAGCAGTCTAAATGGTACACCGGTATTTATGGATTTGATGACGTTGAGACCTTCCACCACTACAAGCTCTTTGAATGCAGTGAATCAGGCTGGTAACGTAATGACAGCGCGTATTGCACGAGATAACCTTGAAACCACAGTTCACACCATAACGCATTTTACGAATCGACTATAGCGAAATTATGAGTTTCAAATAGTAAAAGTAAAAGTTATCCAAATTACTACAACTTTTGGTACTTTGAAATTAGGCTTTGAATTAAAAGGGTCTTTCTAAATTATACTATCAAAACATGTGTGTGGGTTATGCTAATTTCCTGAGCGATAATCGTCTCACCAATAACTTAAGAAAAAATTAGGAAATTAAGAATATAGCCCGATTCCAAAAATTCAGAACAAGGTTTGAAATACCGAATGAATGTAAATAACCGAGTAAATTGGTATTCATTTAAAGTTTATCTGAACCCTACGCACAGCAGACAAAACACAACCCACGGACAGCGACAGCGACACACCTCCAGGCTCAGCCAATCATAATTTGGCAACGCTACACACCCAGCTTCATGCCTTCAAATCAATCATTCACGGCTGCCGTTCAGAACAATCAATACATGTAACAATAGTTTCATTTGCAAGGGTGTTATAAATTTAGACAAACAAAAATATGTTGATATTGACAAGGAAACCGCTGTTAATTTGTTCTTAAATAAAAGAAGCCAGCTAAAATCTTCGGCTGAAACGGAAGTCGAGTTAAGATTAAATGCCTTGTTCTACATAAATGGTCTTTTGAGAAGAGAAATAGGCATAGTGGCTTTCTATCTATCATGATCTATGCTAACGAGCCCTACTCTACAGCTAATTTAAGACGAATCTCATGATCATTTGTAGATTAATATTAGTGACCGATTAAGGTTTTCCCATTGAGGCACTCTTAGAGGGGGAGGGGGTTATACGCCTGAGCTTAGATCCCTAACTGAGTATTGGCATAGAACGTGTATCATGAGCAAAGTTCACTTATCTTTCCCGTGACTGGCAGTGAGTCCTGAAACAGTCAAGCCGACTTTTGGCTTCAGCATCTTGGCACGACATTAAATTGGGATCATCAGTGAACGTTTTTCGCAAAGTCGTAAGTAACGACAGCAAACAGAATTCTCTGTGTTTTCCTTGTAATTTCCCCGGTTTTCACCTTTTTTCTCTGCTTTTTCTCCAGCCTCAATATTCCACTACCACTGCCCACAGAGACAACTCTTGATATTGTCCTCCAAATTACAACGAGAATGTTGACCGTACGCGGTCAAAGGTTTAGTCTCCGCAAGATGCGCCACAC
>JBCAUG010005515.1:0-11365 GCA_038406175.1 Haplosyllis leylae | reverse complement strand
CCGTAATGCATACAAAAATAATATCAAGTACAAGCTGATTCATGCGGTGCGACACAATTCTGATAAGAATTCTTGTTATTGTACGTACACATTGCTTTCACACCAATATGGTGTGTCAGAATTTTGAAAAAAATTGCTTACATCTACGTCTGCTTATCTGACTCAAAAGGCGTAAAAGATGGTAAGTAACACTCCAGTCAAAATCTGTACCAATGCCATCTTAATTTGTATGGCATTATCGTCAAGTTGATATCTGTACTGTTACAGATTATCCACTGTTTCCAGTAATATTCCGTTAATACGATCAGAACGTCAGTGACCGCGAAGTTCTCAGTACAGGTGTGGTCACAACAAATAAAAGTCATGAAGCAAATGCTTGCAGACAGACACACCAGTTGCATACAGACGAGACTGAATCGCATTATCTTTCCGCACACGCAAAGATGTTTGACTCGAACAATACATTTTCAGTGTCGGTAAAATTAATTCCCTTTGTTATTGAAATTCAAGTCGCTTTATTTACGTCACAAGACAAAAAAAAATCCTTGGAATCTTAAAGGTGTGACTACTTGTTTTCCAGGCATTAGTTACCAAGTATATTATTTTGTTAACTAAAAATCGATATTAAAAGCAACGATGTAGCCTGCTAAACTATGCATATATCTTGCATTGGTATGTAATCTTTACGAGTCTACATAACATATGTAACAAGGAAACTATTTCAGTTTTATGTTAAAAGAGAAAATTGCGGTTTAGATTTTTAAAATAGAACACCCTTTTTGCATCTTTTAGCACACAAGAAAGTCAAAGTGTGAAAAAGGAGGGCAAACTTCGGGGAAAATTAAAAAGTTAAATGGTATGTGAAACCGAACACTTGATATTTATTTGAAAGTTTAAAGCTTTGCTAGAAAGTTTTTTTGAAATAATAGCTCTGCATGCAGCTTTTGATGGAACGACGTTTTAAAGGTAGCAATGATCACAATTTTTCCAGGGGAAAAGAAAAATTCAAATAATTAAAAGAGGCGTTGCCTTTTAGAGCACATGTAGACAGAGATAAGGTTACGTGTAAACTTTACAAGCGTGTGAAAAAAAATTGCGAAAAATATGGTACAAAAAGAGCGGAGTTCGTGGGTGTGTATCTATCTAACCTGTTCGAGCGAAAATGCATGATGGTTTTGTCGAAAGCCTCATTGTAATGCATATTTATCAATTTCCTCGGCCCGGGGCTTGGTTGATTGGTTTGGAGTTTGGTAGGCATTGTCTGGATCTTTCTTTGTCTACTGAGAGTGATTCTCAGCCATTGAGCTCGACCAGCATTGCGGGGCATTCATTAACTTGTGGAAACAGAACTGGCACACAACCTTCTGTCAATGGTTGGGTGAGCTTGCCCCTGCTTTTTTCATAAAAAACGTAAAAATATTGATACAGAACACCATTCCTCCCTCTGCTGTCAACAACCCTTTGTGTGCAGTGAAGGTATGGTCGTTGGTCATCGTCGTGCCCTGCACTGAACACACGAGGCATCCGCTTGCTGAATTGATCGCATTCTTTATGCGTTGCGATTATAATTACGTTATGATTATAATTCTTGCACAATTCAAAGCGTGAGGTGTACATTACTAACTCAGGGGATAGCAAATCGCCATTCTTTCGCAGTATACCTTCCAATATACTCTGCCAAATATAATTAAATGGTGTCATTATCTTTTACGTCAAAATCTAACACTAACCAAATGTGGATGATGTCCCTACCAGGCGTTGATTTCACCACTGATGGAAGACGATAGACTTAATAATGTAAATTAATGTGGAAGCATCCCAGCTTCCGAAAAAGATTTTTCTGAATAGTCAATTATTTTAACAATTATATTCAATTTTGAAGAAAACGGTGAGACTATGGATGGGATAGTGTCACAGTATGCAGTAAATGGCCCCACAGACGGGTGGGGCCCCCAAATAACGGGTGACCGCCTTCATGAATGAGCAGGCAGTCGAATCCATTTTGAATGGGTATTCGAGAAATTTCTACCTTTGTGTTCATGAGAAGCAAAACCATCCTCACCCCCTGAAAACAATAGGCGCACAGCTTGTGGTAACATTTGCCTTTTCGTGTGGGATAGATTGATAGGTTATTTCGTCTCTTTTTTACGATCATTCCACAAGTTAAGCGAAATATATGTAGCAAGATGAATCAGCTGTCGATATCACAAAGTTGATTGTTACTTCTTGCAACCGATTAGCTATCCAAGCGCAATTCCATTCACAGCTTGCAGAAAGAAGAAAAAAACGGGGCAGACCAATAGAAATCTGCCGTAAGTGATGCTCCGTTGATATTATGCATCTTTGTTGGACCAGCTTTTTGTGTGTAAAGGAGGCGGAATACCATTCAGTGTGTACAAAGGTGCCATATGAAGGGAGGAAAATAAACAATGGTTTGAAATCTTTTTACACAAAAGTTACAAAACAAAAATTCTCATACAGGCCACTTGTTCACATCGTTAACTTCGGAATAAGTCTGTTACTTGTATTTAATAAATTGCAAAGAGAAGGTCCCTTGTTAATGTGAAAACTTAATCACGTTTAATATAGTTTAATAAGCACAATAGCCTTTGATATTAGGAGTGACCTTTTGATGTCACGACTTAGTTCGAAAATAGACAATATAGGGGAAATTTACGAAGTATGGACGAACGTTTTAAATGAAGAGACTTCGGTGTTTTCTCTGTTTGACGTGCTATTTAAATTAATCTGGAGTAACATCTAGGAGTTCACTACTTTATCTTCCTTTTGTCACACTGAATAATCTGTGTGTTGTTATACGGGAAGTTTGATGATGATATGATAAAGACGGTTCTTGCTTTTTTTTCTTGATATAACTGTGGCAGCGCACTCACACCATTGAATCCCTAATCTCTTTTGCAAAGGGAGTACAAATCAGTACCTTTTAACGGCTTGAGATGTGGAACTTAGTGTGTGTCTAAAAAAATCTTTTTCTTCAGTTATTAAATCTTAAGAAACTGTATGATTTTGCCATAATCCAGAGTATATCATCTTGAATCATGTACTGGGTTTCTTTACGAAAATACCAAGTTAGTATTATGTGTGGGCTTGTCCTGATTAGGAGTGTTTTTTATGGGGTGGATTACATTTCTTTGTAAAGAAAATCCACTTGTCTCTACATTGTGCGTGCAGCTAGTTCAGTTAGATTACTTAATTTCGTTGAACGATGTTCTATCCCATATCGGTGGTAAGGGTACAAACGGGAAAAATTGGCTTTGATTGGATTTAAAAAGGACGACCAAAATTTTGTCTTCACTTGCACGGTACTGTTATTGCTTTACTCAGCAGTTTCTTTGTGTTTCTACATCGTCACTTACCTCGGTGTGAATTTGTGTCGTCAGGCGATCAAGTTCACGTGGTCCCGCCGGTCGGCGGACGGGAGGGCTGGCCTTGACGAAGTGTTCCAAGCTGTTTCATCAAAAGCAAATTCCTTCCTTGCCGTTCTGCTTTGTCGTGTATTGGAGTGTTGAAGCTGGATTTCGTAACTGCGCCACCACCACCACTTCTACCATCGCCATCATCATCACGCAGGAGCTCTAGGTAGGCTTGCTTCATGCAGGCAAGGCGAGCGAGCAAAGCACTTCTTTCAGTGTCTGTACAAAAGCTGTAATCCCTGCCCCTTCTCCTTTATATGGATAAGTTTGCAGTGTGCTTGAATAGCATCAATCAGTTTGATTAGACTGTCATTACTGCAACACCGGGGGCAGGTCATTCTATGCATGCTGGGTTAAGTGAATATAAACATTATCACTGTCCAGCTCCATCGGATAGACGGATATAACGACAAGCCCTTTATTACACATTTGGATAAAGAAGAGCTTGATCCACTCACTCACTGATTCACAATTCATTGTTGAATGCCAAGTAGGAGGAAAAACAGTAATAACAAGAGGAAGAAGAAGAGTAGTTGTTGCATATTTGGGTGTGTAATTAGCTGTGCGAATTTCCCTTGGAAAAAAAAACATTTGAAAAAAAAAAGCCTCCTAAAGTTTTACAATTAATCACGGATTGATGATTCATTCGAAACGCGCGTGTGTGCGTGTGCAGCTATGCAGTGACGACCGACTAACTTCCACATTTAAGTGTGTTTGAATTTCGGGCAGTAGTGATGCAAATTGCAGTGCCCTTATTTGGGGGCAACATAGTTACAGAACGTGATTTGTTTGCTTGAGCAGGCAGTAGTCATATGTTGCCCGACAAGTGACAGATTTTAATCGGATAATGAGCCATTTATCGTAATTGGGTACAAGCTGATGCATTTGTGGCCGCAGTGTATTGCCTTGAGAGATGCGGGTGCCACTATTTTATGCCTGCGCATGAAAGGGAAACGTAAATGGTAATTGTATTCCTTCCAAAACACACACACACACACAATTCACACACAGGAGGGAGAGAAGGCACAAAACCTGACGGCAAAAGGAAAAATCAACAACAAAGAGTAATGCGACAAGTTACACTCACAACTGCTTGAGAGCGCTGAATGGGAAACAGTTGTTCTCGCATGCAATGTAATTACTACTGAAAAATACGGCTTCGAGTACCTGCCATTCCTGGATCATCAAAGCAGGAATGCTGAGCTTGGCGACAACCACCACAACTACTACTACCAGACTTAGTCGTGTTGTTCTGCTACAGAACCAGCAGAGAGAAGAAAAGAAAAGTAATAGCAGAGGCCTGATTGACCTCGAGATTAATCGTAGCCTAATTAGATAGTGCATCTAAGTGCGTAAGGAGTTTGCGAAGCCAATAGTTTCGTTGTTGGAATATAAAAGGCAGAAGAGCAATTACGTTTACGTTTATTGTGCCGCACCTATCCGATCAGTGCACATGAATTAGAACAAAAAAACATCTGTGGATTTTTATTGTCATTACTTTTTCCCTTCATTGTTACTGTTGACGTAGAATGAGCCTTCAGGATCTGTACAGTCTGTGACGATGGTGATAATAATGTGCCTTTTATAATAACAATTCTTCCCTTGACTGCTAAGTGATTGACAGACAGCCTTGAAGGAATAGTGGCAGTAACCGGATTCTTTCGGGTACGCTTTGGTTACGTAAGGGCTGTCATATCCGGTCGTCGGATTTGATGAACAAAAGAGGATCAGTTTCAATCAGGATTATTCTCTCACTGACAGAAGAAGAAGATGAAGAAGATGCATCACTTTGTATCAGGGAGATAACGTTATTACCTGTATGTTCAAAAATACAGCCAAGCACAGTTCTGAGGAAAATATTAGAAAATTTCTAATGTATTTTGAAAGCATGCACCGCTGAGGACTTTGGCAGTGTATTTTCATTACATTGGACCAAACCTAGGAGTGCCTTATATAGCAATCATCACTAAGGTGCTCAATAAAAGAGCTTACACTTAACTTGACGAGGATATTCCCAATTGCCGATTTGCTAGACATTAGCAATTAATAAGACTTCATATAAGTCCGGAAATAACATTGATAATAAAGAGGTTGGCGTGTAATTATGAATCTGTACGGCGGAGCATTAGGTCTTAATGGGCTCAGTGGCACGGTGATGACGGGTGGTGGAGGGGCGTTGTCCATGTTCGGTTATAATTGGTGGCTACAGGGGCTTGATCACCATCACCACAGCCCGTATCACCACCACCATCATCATCACCATCACCACCACGGTCTCCCGTTGCCAGATGGCTTGGGTCCATTACCAGATGGCCTCATACCAGAGGGATTGCTGCCAGAGGGATTGTTACATCAGGTAAAATTATTTCACAATACAATGTGTAATACTTTTGTGTGTGTCATTTAACAAGTATAAGAAAGTTTTCGTCGAAAATTGTAAATTCATCTCTTCCAAGAATTGTTTTAAAATTGCTTCTCCAACGTGTTTCGTGGACCGTATTGTCGTAAACTGTACAAGGGATTGCCAGCAGGCATCATTTAATATCCTTTGGACCAATTGTTGCTGCAAATACATACACTTGTAGTTTGATTATGCAGACACACAACTGCGTCACCCTCGGAATCCGCTTTTACCTAAACATCCTTTGGTAAATGGAAAAAGTCTGAACTTTTCACAGTGATGAGGGTTCCGGTCTTTCAAAGAATCAAGAGAAACCTTTGATGATTGTGTTGCTGAAGTACGAACATGCAATGTCCATTATATAAAGTAACATGTGATGTATTTTTATCACCTGAGGCCACAGCCGTGGCACAGAAGTGTAGGGAGAAAAACATACATTCACAATATTTTTAAGCCTTTTTATTGTCTATGTATCACCAAGCATGAAAAAGCAGCCTGTCTTCCACATATAATTACAAGTATACTTTTAGCACTTACCAGCAATAAGTCCTTGCACAAATGTAATATTTGAACGGAGTCCGGAAGATACGGAGACGAATGATTACGTTTTGTTTTTCATCTTAAAATTGTAGAGGTGAAATGTACAGAAATAGATAGAGTCAGTCTCTCTGTGCCTTTGTTTCATACTTGAATTAATTTTGCAGAAGAAAAAATTCAGAAAACCTGTTTTGAAATGTCGATCGGTTTGTACTGATGGTCAAATAATGGTAGGAAAATGCAGTGTTGTGATATCAAGATAACGAAGACGCAGATTAATATTGTATTCGAGAGTTTTTACATTTTGACGCAAAACAAAACGGTTTACTCAATTTTCCACTTGACCTGCAGCAAGACACGGTCAACTGTAAAATTTAATAGAAACTGGTTTTAATGTTATTGACGATGCACTGTTCTCTGCAATATATCGTCGCAAGATGTACAAAGAGGGCGCAGGTTCATCAGTATTGCTAACAGAGGAATAAGTAGTGATTCCGTGTGAACCTTGAATTTACCAAAAGCGACAGTTTAGCGGCGTTTAATTAGGCCAAAGACTCTTTCTTAACAGGTATTATCACAAAATACAGGGCCTAAAAACTATTTTTTTAATGTAAAAAGTGGCAATTTGCGAAGATAAAAAGTGAATCATCCATTAGCACAAAAGTTTAAATAAAAGATCTTACAGAGAGAATAATTAGATACATTAGGAGCTGGTTGCCTGGTTACCAAAAGCTTTTTTTCAAGGGAAACCCATCAAAAGTAAACTTACAAAAGACATTGAATTACTATACATGCATAATTCACAGTTGCAATTCGTTTCATTTAATTGTTCAAATTGTGCGCATGCATTTTTAAAAAGTTTTTAGTTTTCAAGTTTATTGTGAAGGAAATTGAGTTACTGCCTGGAACAGGGGTTGCTGGCACCGGAACTGCAGTGTAGCTGTAATGAAAGCGTATTTTAAGTCATTGTTCGTCTACTACAGGTTGACAGTTGAACATATTGAATGCGGATTCTGTTTCTTGATTCAAATGTGTGAACATGCGAGTTACAGTCGAATTTCGTCTTTACGGTCATACATTTAAAAGATACAATACACCATCCTCTTCTAAGGCCACCTCTCGTTTATGGTCAAGAACTGCGGCACACATAGACACCTATAAAATCCGTCTCATTTGGCTAATTAGTTTCTTTTGAAAAAAACATGTCTTAAAAGTTTAATATTACTTTTATTACTTTCTGAAGTTCTAATTTTTTGGTGAAGTGATAAGAGCAAATAATTAAAACTATCTTTTAACTTTTGGGAAAAAAGTCATGCCTGGAGTTAAAAATATCATCTTTGTGACTTTGTGAAGTTACAGTGGTTGGGTATGTATTAGGGTGTGGCCACAAAGAGTCGATGCGTTGCGCGTGAGTCGATCCTTTGTTGTTTCAAGCATCTGCAGAAATACCGTACGGTTTGCAGTGATCATCAAAGAGAGCTTGCGTAGATGTGAAACATTAAAGAATAAAACCCGCCCTTGTGGTGTAAAGGCGATAATTTTGGGTGGTGGTTGCTTTGAACCGTCGCCGATTCGATTCCAAAATGAATTGAAATTACGCTACAAACGTTAATAAATAAATACTAAAAAGACACTTATCAAAAAATTTGAAATGTCACAACTTCAGTCAATCGCTTATGAAGGCATGACGGAAACAAGATTTATATTTTTCAGACCAATTGATTTTAATTCTCTTAAGAGAGCGGTATCTACTTTTGCATTTTATTATTTCTGACCTGTGCAGTGAAACTCCTTTTGTTTTTATCAGGTTAGATCGACTTGGGCAGATGGAATCTTGGTAAGGAATCTTAAGGAGTTGAATGATTGATGCAGCTAGACCTTGTATTTTCACTCACTTGTAGGAATCCAATTGGGAATTATACACATCAATCACGCATTGTCTCTGTCTCCGAGTAACTAAAACATTGTCATTGGAAATTACCTTTCGAGAGAGACATGACTTCATAAGTATCTCCTCTGTTTTTGGCCAACTAGATTGCCTCATCATAGTTACTATCGTCTACTTTGAAATCTTAAGCTGCAACAGCTTTATACTAAACTGTAGAAATAAGTTAAATAAGTTCTTGCTGGCCAGGCAACCATCAAAAGCAGTTACCGCTTATATTTATCTATCCTGGCACTTTGAAACGTTCTGAGGTTGTTGTACTTTAGAAGCTTCTGACCCAAAAAGGTGGCATTAAAGGAAGGAGACAAATATTGATATTGTTTGAAAAGAAATGGCTGTTCAATAAAAACGTAGTAAACAACTGAAATTCCTTTCTTTTGGAGGCAACTTTCTTAATTATTGTCAACCTAAAATCTGACTTGTAGGTTTGCTTCTTGTATCACTGAAATTTTTCTGCAATTTCCGAAGTCCGATTTGCAGTGTAGATAATTAATACTTGATGGAACGGCAAGCAGAGAACAAAATAAGTTTTGAGTGCATTCAGATAAAAACAAACCGATTGAACTTTTTAATTGTCATTAGTGATGTAATGTACTTAGGCAACTCAGTACTTTTGTTACACCATCTTGCACAAAGGCTCAAGTCAAGGAATTTGAGTGCTTTGTTCTCTGACAAAAGCTTATCGTACTCTTTTCTATGCAAGTGCGAAGTGCAAAATTAGAAACTACGTTTGTAGGAGAAAAAGTGGTTTGGTTGTTAATCTGCTATTTTTTTTAGTTTTCACGTATTTATCATTCGCAATGATAAAGGTGATTCAATTACTGTTGTCCTACTGCTGAATATCTTCAATTAATGTTCAGAAACTAGTGTACCCGTAAAGTTACTTCTACACCTTACGTCAGTTTTAGCATAATGATGATCATGCTCAAGCAAATAACAAGACCTGTTATATACATTTCTTCCTGGAAATAGTATCATTAACTTTAATGCTTCTTTGAAAAAGCTGGCCCTGTATGATTTGCCTGCTGCAACAGTAAAGTTGTAGGAACTAAGAGACAAACTCTGTGTCACAACTATCAATCAATAGAAGCAGGCAAAATCAGGGTCAGCACATTTCTTGGAGAAAACCAAATCAGTGTTCCTTTTCTGAGGACTCAGAAATGCACTTGATGAAATGAAAAGGAGTGTTTTATATAGTATTTCTCTTCCTAGGATGGCAGAATGATAATTAATGACTCCCTCATGTGTAATCACTCAGTCAAGGACTCTTTTTATGTTCTTATGAAAGGATATTTATGTTGTGAAGATATCAGTTGGATAGGAGTGATTAAATCATGGTGCATTGTCCACAATTGGGCATCACCTCTTTTGGCTGGCTTGGTTGCTGTATATTATGCTGTGCAAATGCAGTTTAATAGACTGTAGCAAATGAAATTACCAAGGGATGTATAGACCCATTTGATTCTGGGCCTTGTTGGTGTCTGCTGCAAATACATATCTCTTCTTGCAACAGGACATGCTGGTTACTTATGATGTTTCCTAAATGGGACAACATTTTACCTGAAATGGTATCCTTACCTGGCATTTTGTGTATTGTAAGCTGGTAATATTTAGATAATTGTTTACAGTCTTTGTTCAAAGTTCACGGAATACGCCATCTTGAAAAGTTGCAGAGTCGAGAAAGACATTGGTCCCTTGATTCGAAAGGTCATCTCCACATATCTTGGCAACACGTTCAACACATTCAAAACTTGAACACTAGTCTGATGACTGCTTTAAATGCAAGGCCACTCGAATGTTGATCTTGTAAATGATATTAAAAGGTGAAATGTTTCAAAGCCTAGTCTGCAAAATAAACCGAATCCGTGTTGAGTCGGACTGTATTGAATCTGTTATAACCTTTCTTGTTGATGGAAGTGGGACGTATTCCCCAGGTGTTCAGTTGATGACACGGTGTAGCATTAGTTTTGGAATTCTTATTACTTCACATGAGTATCAACTAAGCCTTTCACGCCAATTTCATTCACTTGAATCATGCAAATATGTACCCCATGTACATATTGTCTTACAAAGTCGAAACAGTCCCTGAGAACTTGTTGACAATTCTGATTCTGTAAGTCTTCCTTACCTTTAGGTGGTTATTGATTTTGTGTAAGACTGCTGCCCTTTAAAGTAAATTTGATCAATTGGGCCATTACATTACACTTCAGCACTGACAAATCTGTAGGTAGCTGAGGAATACGATAAAATGTATTCTGCAGATAGGGTTGGTTCACGCTTCGCTTCGAACTACTTGGCATCGATTTCCTTGCCCAAACTATTGCCACCGAATGAGAAAGTGAAAAATAATGTGTATTCACATCAGTTTTGAAAATACTTAAAGCACACCCCTACTAATTGTTAGGGTGGTAGGAATGTGTAGATAATGATTTTTTTCTCGAATTTCGCCGGACAATATTTCCTTTGCTGCGGTTGTTGGTATCTCTGTCTTGGAATCTATTCCGAGTTATTGAAATCTTTTCATTGCAAAATTACTGGCTTGTGCCCAGTGGTTCTCAGATTCATCTTTGAGTGTTACACCTGTGTACTTATTGATCAGCTTTGTGGCCTAAACACCGTTTATTATATTTATGACTTCCGAAGATTTTCGTTCCACGGCTTGATGTGAATGAGGCTTCAAATCGTAATCATGTTTCAGCTTTTAACAGATTGTTAAACCGTTCACCTACTGTAGTTTCTGTTTTGAACATGGAGTTGAAAAGGTCAATAGTCATTGGTTCCCAGTGCAGTATATTACGACAAGAATTCTTGTCAAAGTATTTTGTAATTTAAAACCTTTTTGAAAAGTCTTCGGGCAAAGACGGATGTCTGTCCAATATTCACAACTTAGAACTCAACACAAGAGAACGATAAATAACCTTCCCAATTGGAGAACCGCAACCGAATATTTTGAGGCATATTTCTTCTGCACAAATAAATATCAGGCAGTGAAAGTTTCACATGCAGGTGGCTCGTTTGCCTTCGCTCCCCTTCGCTCCCCTTCGCTCC
>JBCAUG010005482.1:0-11367 GCA_038406175.1 Haplosyllis leylae | reverse complement strand
TGTGTCCTGGTCCCATCAATGTAGGCATAACCCAGATTCATGGGGCCGAGCCACCTCGACCTTGGGTTGTCATTCCAGTAGGGAGATTTCGGGGTTTTTTTTTATTTCTGGGGCTTTGCTGGTGCTCCTGGCATGGCCCCTCTTTGACCCTTCTGGGGGACGCGGCCTCCCTTCGCTCCACCATCCCCGAACAGGTTTAACCAGTCGGCCTCCTTGCCAACCCAGTCTTTAATCTCCTGGAGCCCCGGCCTCAGAGGCTGGGGACAGTCCCACCAATGGTGCTCCGGCTCATGACAATTATAGCAGGCGACGAAGAAGTTTTAGGCCTCTTCAGCCTGCCAGATGGCACAGACATAATAGCCGTCTTTCCATTCCTCCTTCTCTTCCTCAGAGTAAGCGGTCATGTCATCGGCACTGGCGTCTGCCTCCTCGTATTTTGTCGGCTTCGCATTGATGACCCCAGCCTTAGCCAGCTTATGGTCCTTCTGGTAGCTGGGCTTTTGATAGCTGGCCGATGTTGAAGCCAGATAGCCAGTGAAAGCATCCTGGTGGAGTATCCACCGGCACTCCTGCATTGCTTCAATCTGGCGCACCACCTCCACAAGATCAGTCACCGTTATGCCGGGATTGTCGAGTAGGTGGGAGATCATGGGTTTGAACTTGTCCTGAAGTCCGTTATAAAATGCCTCCTGGGCAGTCCGCTCCAACTCTAACTCATTAAGCTGGCCTGGGAACTTATCCTGTATCGCTACCTGCAGCCTGACCAGGCGCTGATAATAATCTTGCACTGACTCCCGGTGCAACTGCTGGATACTGCACATCTCTGATTGGAGATGTACGTATGATGCAGACCGGACATATGTTTTATCCAGCGCTGTTAGAATAGCGTTCAAGTCACCCTTGCTAGCCTTATTGGCCAGCCGGGCCATATCCTTCAGGGGACCCTCCAAAGACTGGAGGGCCAGGCTTTTGATCCAGTCCGTGGTTATTTTGTCCTCTATCAGCTCATCCACGGCATTCCTCCAGTTGGTGTATGCCATGGCGCCCTCTTTCTGGCTATTTTTGAATAATGGGAGAGTGGCGCCCTTGTGGCGCTGGTTGCGGATATGCTTCCTCTCCCGGCACTCTCGCCGTTGCTTCTGCTTTTTCCTTTGCTTGTTCCTCTCGGCCACAGTGACCTGGTGAGAGGTCTCATGTCGTAGGCAACAATATCGTCATAATCCTCTTCATCATCAGTGGAATCGTAGAGGGAGGTAATATCACTGAAGGCATTGGCACCGGTCTCCCTGCCGGTGTCTGCGCCGGTTTCCACTGCCGACTCGTAGGGCTCCTTGTCTGTCTCAGCTTCCGACGCCCCGGATAGTGTCCAGAGAGGGCACAATAGCTTCTCGATCTGACGATCGGCTATTGATTTCATCTGCGCCTCATCACCCAGGCCTACCTGGCGCTTGGCTAAGTGTTTGGCAAAGTATTTATCGGCGCACTTGACCATGCCGCGCCCTCTGGCCGTAGTGGCCTTACTAGTGGTTAATTTCTCTGCTGGCACCCCTTTAGCTGCGGACAATTTCTGCCGAGTTTGCTTGTGGATAAAGTCACGCACCTTAACCAGGGTGTGCTTCGCTTCGGAGAGGGTGACAGGCACCGCAAGTATCTCCACGTCTTTGCCGGCCCAATTCCAGCAACACTTGAGCATCTCAGCAGCTTTCTCCGCCTGTTTCTCCTTCAAACCCTCGCCCACAGAGCGCC
This sequence comes from Haplosyllis leylae, assembly GCA_038406175.1. NCBI lineage: Eukaryota > Metazoa > Annelida > Polychaeta > Phyllodocida > Syllidae > Haplosyllis > Haplosyllis leylae. The sequence goes on along the minus strand of JBCAUG010005482.1, from coordinate 9,621 downwards.
AGCCCTTAAAAATTAGGCAGGCCATGGGTCTGAGGATGGCAACATCTGTAATATCTGGAAGACCATGTTCCAAGTGATTCTTAATTATTTCCTCTGTCCAGGCGTAGGCCGGGACGGTTCTGTCAATCAGCATCGGCCCATGCCGGTGGTCCCGCTCTACTTCTATGTAGATGGCATACCGCTCACCATGGAGGCACTCTCCTTCCGACGGATGGTCGGCCTGCTGACTCTTCGAGTGACCTTTCCCCTTGGATGTCTTACTCTTTGTGTCTGGGGATTCCTCGGTGTCCTCCAGAGCTCTCGCTTCTGCTCCTTCCATCTCCAGTTTAGCCAGTGATTCCCTGCCAGCGGTGCTCGAGCCTGTTGGCATGTTGAATCATTGATGGATGCATTTTAGCATCTTGACTCCCTTTTCGGATATCCTCGGACAACCAGCGTGAGAGGGCCTGTGCGAGCTATTAATTTAGAATTACTATTACTATTATTTAGTGTCTGGTCCCCTGTGGGATCGAACGCTGGTGCTGGCGAGTGGCACTTTTAGCTGACCCACCAACCTAAACCGGCGAACCCCAGGTGTCAACGTTAGCCGGCTAATACCTGCCGGTGCGCTGACCCACACCGGGCCACAGATTCAGTCCCCTATAGCCGGGGGCTAGGAAATAAGTACGCTAGGGTATGACTTAATAGTTTTTGACAAGACTCTGACTGACAATCGTCCGGAGTGTCAATTGGTGTCACCCACCCAGGGACGCCACATGTCGCAGTTTTTCCGAGATGGGTGGTCGGCTAAGATGTTCCTACTCTCCTCTTGTGCCGGTGGTAGAAATGCCACTGGCCTATAGTACTCTCTGCTGCGACTTAAGAGGGTGGGCACTGCTCCAGTCCTCCGAACAGTGGTCCTTGTCCCATCTAATTACGTATGCTGGCATACCGTTGCGTGCTTAGGGCACCAGACTATTACTTGACTATTGTGTTTACGGCCCCGTCGGTGAGGCCTGATCCCGGCTAAAAGATAACTAAACTAAATGGATTACTACTTAGAATGCAGAGGACTCCAGTGGAGCCAGAGGCCAGTATCCCAGTTAGCCGGTCAAGGTGCTCTGGTGGGAGATGAGTCGGCAAGGCACCAACAAGCTAGGGCTACCAGAACAGTGGATTCGAGCCTAAGTCCGAATCCGGGGTGAACCTGACTAAACTCCCCGAACTCTGTGAGTTCGAGTATTTATACCATTTGGAAGGGAAGGGGTGACGCTAATTGGGCACCAGCTGCACATGCATGAGTATTAATTACTCATGCATGTGCAGACCAGGATGGTGGCTACGGCAAAGCCGTAGTGGCCTGAGTAGCTATACTGGTGATTCCCCTCTCTTTGCGAGAGAGAGGCTTGGCCGGCTAAGTACAGAAAGGTTACAGGGACGCACCTTGAGTCCATTTAACCGTGACACCCTCCCCTAGACTCAGGCCGTACGCCCTCGTACGGCTTTATTAACCTGATAAAATACAAAGTCATGCAAAGTAATGTAAAAATGTACAAACATTCAAGTCACATCGGCAGTAACAATGGCAAGTTACAATAGCCGACCCCAACAGCGGAGTCGGCACTTAAACATTAGAATTAATACATTTGAAAACAATGATGGTGCCATTAAAACAGTAAAAGACAAAAGTCGGTAAGACACGGTGAATTAAAACATTAGCAGATAAGGCACTGGCTACTTGAGTACAATAATAAAACAGTTAAAACTAATGTTACTTCTTTGGTCCTGAATAGCATGATATGAACTATTAAAAGGCCAGGGAATCCTGGCGACCCCCGGCAACTACTCTGAAAAACTAAGTACAAAAATAGAAAAATACAAAGCCGGTACGAAATTAAGCTATGACTAACAAGTGTACGGTAACCGGCAACTCATGAATAATATGAACAGACTTTTACAGAATACAAAGTAACAATAATAGTTCGTAATAAACATCTTTCACTAGCACAAAGTGCCGAATAAGATCCTTTCACGGTCAGCACAGTGACCTGTCTATGTCCATCGCTTCCTCCTGTTGGTCCTCCGGTGTTGCGGGTCGGTCCTCCGTTTGTGCCGCTGATGCATGCGGGACTTGGCTGTCTGGCTCTTTCATCTGCGCCACTGATTGATCCTGGGCCTGGTTGGCTGGCTCTGCTGCCGGCTGGGTGTTGGTGTCATCCAGCAGCCGGCACTCCGTATCCTGGGAAACTTCTCCGGTTGACACTCCTGCCTCGTCACTGACTCCAGGGTCAGGTCTCTGGCACTCCGGACTGGGTACTGGGTGGTATTGCTCCGGAACGCCTGGGATGGTAGATGAGCGGCGGTCCTCCCGGTTGGTTATTAGGTGGCGTCCCCAACTGTTGGGATCCGCTAGAGTCCCTGCTGCCTCGGCCGACACCTGCGGGGTTGCGAAGTACTGGTCACGGAAACCAGAGATAGGGTCATAAACACCCTCCTCCAATTCGTCTTCCGGCTCGCGCATTATGGCAGCTAGCGGTATTGACACCTTTATAGATGGCACACTGGTCTCCCCAGCTGAGCTGCCCACTGGTGGTAAGGGTACATTTTCCACCTTTGGAGGTGGAAGGCCCAGGAGAGGGGGTAGTTGTCTCCGGTGGGGAGACATCACCATGGGCTCTGGCTTCTGTTGCCGCAGTGGTGACTCTGTAGCCAGAGGATCCTCCTGGGTCTGAGAAGCCTCACTCCCCGACGCTGGTTTGGGTGACTTATTTATTGGCTAAGGGGGTGTAAAGGTGACACCCTTGGGACCCGGGATTCGGAATCCCGGCGTGATTGCCGGGCCCGATCTGTCTCCTTATTGTCACGCCTTCACTTGCCTATCCACTCCAAGTTGGTTTGGTGCCGGTTGCGACTCTTGCTCCTATGGGATGTCTCTCTGTACCCCGAGGATCCTGCCGCTCTTGCCCTCCATTGGCTAGCCTCCACCTCCTGCTGTGCAGCCTCTGCTCTATGCCGATCAGCCTCTAGCTCCGGCAGGTAGTCTTGTGACCGGTGCCTGTCGGCGGCAAGCTTCTCAACCTCCAACTTGGCAGCGTTGGCCTTCTTCTTGGCGGCTGTGCGAGCTTTATGAGCCACCTGCACCAACTTCCGCAGGGCCACGACATTGTCATGGGCTACGTCCTTCTCCCTCTGCCAGATTTTTACCTTCTCCCAGTCATTCCGGACCGCCTTCTCTTGTTCCAGGTCGTCATGAAACGCGACGACCTTCGGCTGATTTTCTAAGTTGAATTGGCAGGCCGCATCCCAGTCAGTGTTCGACATTATGACATCTAACCGGATGGCAGCATCCACCAGCAGGGTCTCGTTAAGATGGCTAACGCCAAACAGGACCATCCGGCTGTCCGTCCAGCACTGGCCACCAAAGAAGGTGTAATGCTGCGACTGGTGGACCTGGGCTTCCCACCAGTATTGGATCCATGAAAACAGATACTCCCATATGCAGCGGCACTTGAACCGGACGTCCGAGGGGTAGTCCAGCTCTACCGGAAAGGAGGCATGGGATGGAGACTGCGCGCTGATGCCAACATTGGTGAATTTGTGGGGAATGGCACGGGGGAACACATTCTGACCAGTCATCATGTGGGTGACCAGAGCCCACAGGATGTAGGCAATGAAATCTTTTGCTGCCTTCTCATGGTCATCCAGGTGCCTCATCGACCGGACCTCCAGGCTGAGGCTGTCGATGTTAAGACACGCCACCCAATAGAGGAAGGCGTTGGCATCTTCGGTGACCAAGTGTACCGGGAACGGGATGCCCATCACCAGCAACCAGGTCATGGGTGGTACTATGGTGTCCTGGCCATCCACTATGATGACATCATCATCCACGGGCTTAGCCGGTGTAGAGTCGCTGGCACCACCTGTAGCGGCCTCTGCCTTATCCCTGCTCCTGCTCTGTTTGCATTGTTCCGACGGCTGTTCTTCTCCCTGGCACTTGGGATGAGCGCCGCCGTGATCTTCACAGCTCCGGCGCCGTTGACCGTCCAACTCCTGATGGGCTGCCATATTGGCCCGGAGGTTCGGCAAGGGTTTTGACGGCGTAGCCAAGGATAGGGCCCCTGTAGCGCCAGCCATGTCCGTGCTGATGGAGCCGGTTTCCTCGTCCTCATCCTGTGGCGAGTCTTGGTCGACTTCGACTCCCCACACTAGCGCCTTCTGAAGCGCCGCCCTCTCCTCCTTGCATTCTTCCTCCTCCACTCATGTCGCCACCTGCGTGGCAGTCATGGTGGACCATCCCCCACTCCTTACAGGTATGCCCGTCCATGAACTTGAAGTTCCAGGCTGTGTTCCACCGGAAGTGGCCGGAGGTAGGGCCACACTGGGTGGGGGTGGCCTGTCTATGCTGAAGACTGATGGGTCAGTGTAAAAGGAGAAGGCATGGTCCAGATATTGGTGCGGCGCATACCGGAGGGGGCCGGGGTAAACCCGGCCATTCTGTATCATCTGGGTCCCCAAATGGGTGGCTATTCTGTTCACCGCCTCTTTCTGGGCTTTGGCCACCGACTCATGCCATTTTGCCATGGTCGTGGTGCTTTTGGGTCTCCAGGGGTCCCCACCGGCCGCTCCTGCCGGGCAACACTCGTGAACATCATTCCCAGCAGGTCCGAGGACATGAAGTGCCGGCCCTGGACTCCTTCCGGTATGCCCATAAGATAGCCCATGCCTGTCGTATCATTCTGGGCGCTCGTCCTTGCCACCCGGTCATCGTAGCCTTGCCGTGGCTTGGAGTTGAAGGGTGGTTGGCGGAACACTCCGCCAAACCATCTGGCGATGCCCAGGAAGGAATAGGCTAAGGCTGCATGGTGGCCATCGTGTACACCGGCCCCGCTAAAATACCGCACCGAATACCAGTATGCCCACACAATAAGTATTCGGAAGGCGTCAAAAAGGTTCAGCTGGCTGTGGTCCTCCGGTGCTAAGTTCTTGTTAAACCCGTTCATCAGGTTTATAGCCAGGTTGTTAATATCCTCCCACGTCCCATAGTGGACCTCCTGTATCACTTTATATCTGCAAAAAAACCAATTGCAATAAGAACAGAAAATAGCCGGTGCTCCCCTAGACAAATGTGAGCACCAGGATGAACTCTACAAAGTAATACCCCCTGTTACAATAGCCGGCGTCTTTGATCTCCATATCCCAAGCGCCGGCCAGTACAGACCGGCTAAAACACCTTGACGTTACTCAGCTAACTTAAAGGTAAGCCCAATACTTACATTTCGCACGCTGGCCCATCGCATTCGATGTCATCTACTCTTTCTCTATTTCTGCCACGCTGTCCTGACATAGCCGGTGTTGGTGTGTTTCTACTGCTGTAAAGGCACCGATTAGATGCTATCTCCTTGGAGACCAGCGCCTCTCTGAGCTCTTCCGCGTCTGACGTGGCCTTTTATACCTTTCATTTTTACTAAGCCACGCCCACAATGCCATAACGCCATCCCCCTGAAGGAAATGGAGCCTTCTGATTGGCTTAGCGCATTAGCAACCATGACCATGCACCCTCTGGTGGACGTCGTCAGATATAAAAGGGTGCAAAAAGGTCACACGTGCAGCATTTCCATTCTGACCATCTCTGGGAACACATGTAAGTATTTCTTCTTTACCTCTGCCAGCTAGTCGGCGTTATCCCGGCGTTACCCCAGCTTAGAGTCGGCATAGCCCCCGGCGCTTGTGCACTGGCTAAGCAACCTACCTTTCTCTAAGAAATACCAAGGTCCAAATTTTTAGCTGGCCCCGGCACCGGCGAAGACAAACTTCATATTCCAGATGGGGAGTCTTCATACTGCTTAGCCGGTTATGCAATCTGTTTATTATAGTGCATAATGGCCTTTCGTAACAGTTTAGGTTAGCCAGGTTATCTTCATCCACATCTCCTGGCTACATAACAAGGGTCTTTAGATCGTAAAACTTAAACAAACAATAATAACTCAAGCTGTTTATTTAATCTGTGCCAGCCCACGCGGCCAGCTTAGTTCTGGTAAACCAACACCGGTGCCCCATTAACGCTTCCCCGACCCAATTTGAACGAGGCATCTGTTTCAATTCCCGGCTAACTCTGCTCACTTACATTTCAGGCCTGGACTATGACGGACCCATACGAAGACTGCGAGGACAGCATATGGGAATTGGCTATGTCACAGGCCAGAGACAAGCTCAAAGCCCAGCTAGACCTGTGTGACGGGGATATCAGCCGGGCCCTTACACAAGACTTTCTGTTCCAGAACCTGGATGTTCTATGGAGCGAGACCAGACTGGGCCTCAACTTTCGATACCGAGGCAAACCGGTTGTACTGGCCGCAGATGTTCATCGAGACGCACACCATCGACACAGAGACAGTTGACCTATGGGCCCATAAGAGAGCCGACATTTGGCGGTCGCTGGACAACAAATACAAGGAACTAAATGTCTTATTGTTGTGCCTGACTGAAAATCGCACCGGCTTAGATCCAGTGGGGGAAGGTAGATTTATCTTCTCCGGGTGCGTCGTTTGGACATGCGCCGGCCAGCACATGGTGTATGTCAGTGAGGCCATCCCACACTTACAACAACAGGCTTCGGAGGGGCGGGAGTGTGTGGCACTATGCCGCATACCTACCCCCAATCCGCCCTACTGGCCCTACCCAGCTGAAGGCGAGCCCAATGTCCTGGTGATTTGCGGAACAACACCGAACCACCAAACCTGGAGTGGCACCCCAGACGCGTACTGGGCATGGGAGGTCATACCTTTTGTTCGGAATGACCTCAACCGGTTCGTCGTCCTTGGTCAGGACATCGCCAGTTGCCCCAGCACCCACAAAGATCAGGTCATATTCCGGAAGGTGGACAGCTGCCGGGATATGTGGGTGAACACTGCATTCGTCAGTTATGGGGCCGACGGTGGTGTCATCCCGGTTAAGAATCCCGTGTACCTGGCTGGATCTGAGGGTGTTGTCAAGCGGCCGTTGTCTCACAACGCGTCTTACCAAGGCGTAAACTTCACTCCCAACCAGGGCATTTCCTGGGAACAGTTCCCCGATGGAAATCCTCCCCAAGATCTGGCAAAGATGCCAAAAACTCCGATCCTTCCCCTGGATGCCAATCTGGATCCTCCAGGCCCGGGGGACAACCCGCCGGCTCCGCCCGCGCCAAATGACAGCGTGCAGCCAGACGTCCCAGCCGCACCCACCGAGCTTGACAAACCTGACGACCAGCTGGACCCGCCAGGTCAGCCAGATCAAGCTGAGACTGCAGGAGACGGTGAAGGAGGGGACAAGCCAGCGGATGTGGTGTCGGACTCTGCCGCCTCGACGGCCTCGGTGAGGGTCCGCACGGCCAACACAGTGCAGCGCCAGATCATCCGGATACTTGCCAAAACGAAAGACTTGCACAAAAAGTACGGGAGCTTAGCTGAGCACTATTATGGAAGAATGGAGGTACTGCACACCCACCTCCTATTGAATCTCAATACCTGCTCCTCCGAGATCCGGACCACGATGGGCGTTTTCCGCCTGGTAGTGGACACTCAACGCAGTATTCTGGGAGCCTCGCCCAGTCTAACTGAGTACAACCGGGTTGTAGACAGTGTGCGGCTCGCCGCCCAAACCCTGCAGACAGCCGTCAACGATGCTGAAATGAAATATATCACAAAGAGGCAGGAGACGAAGGCTAACCAGGCGAAGGTGCTGGCAGACCTAAAGGAGTACCTTAAAGAAGAGTCCGACCATGCTGTCATGGAGTTTCTGCAAGCGACCACACCGCTGGCCCTGAGGGTGGCAGACGCGGATGATGGGCCCACCAGGCTGGCAAATTTCAAGGCCGGATACAGGGTCTATGGACCGCCAACCTGGACTTCAAGATCAACTCGAGGTTCCTGTCAGCAGTCCAGCAGCTGGACATTTTGGTGACGCATGCCAGGGCCATGCCCATGATGTGTCCCCTGTACTATGCAAGCGCCGGCTCGTCGGCCGTGGTCCCCGCAGGTTCCAATCCCACGCCAAACCCCGGTCCAGGTGTCAGGTCGACAGCCAAACTGGGACAGTCTCCAAAACTGTCCGCTCTCGTCTTTCTGGAACGCTCCAAGCCTCCCCCAGGCACGAATCCCCCAAGGGCGCCTCCAAGCCTATTTCAGAGCAAACCAATGCCTGCTCCGGTGCCTGCCCCAGATCCCAACAAAACTCACAAGCGATCTCATCCTCCCAAGAAGCCGGTGGCAACGAAGACTGCCCCGCCGGATGATGATGGTGATTGCTACATCCTCCTAGACTGCTCTGAAGAAGAGGGGTCCAGCGAGACTATGCCCAGCAAGAACCCAAAGAAGCCCCGTGTAGCGACGCCGCCGGCTAAGCCCGGACTGAAAACGGACGAGAAAGCAGCCAGCTTTGGTCTCGATGCAGTGAAGAAGTCCCTGTCTCTGTCAGACAAACTACTCGGCTACGTATCCGACTCCGATTCCGATGAGACGCCGGGGACCCAGGCTAAGCCGGAGAGAAAGAAGAAGAAAAAAAAGGAACGTGCCCACCCAGAGGAGTCGTCAGAGTCCGAGTGCGACCGGCCCAAACCTATCAAAGGGAAGGCTGCAACAGACCCGGCGGCACAGAAGTTCCAGGCTGACTGCATAGTCGAAGCCAAGAAGGTTAGCATGAGGTTGGAGGCCCAAAACAATGATTACGGGTACATCTGTGCCCTCCAGCAGCAGTACGGTCTGCCGGACAAGACTGTTACCCAACAGGACCTCACACCTCTACTCGGCGATATCAAGAGGAAGAGGAAGGAAATGGGAATGAGCAGCGATGAATGGTTCGCCCTCTACCCCACGGTCACCAGCACCAAAGCTGTCTTCCAAAACATGGCGGCAGACCCGGAGACACCGGTGTTGGAGCGTGAGAAGTATGTGAATGCCCTGGCACAACTCAATGATCCGAGGACTCTCCGGTTGCCCGTTAGCCGGGGTACACCGCAGGGATCGGAGCCCGTTGTAGCTACTCGGTTAGCCCGAGTATTCGTTAACAACCATGGGAATGTGACTGTCCCTCTCAAAGGTCTCGCCACGAAACAGATCATGTTTGGCCTTACCAAACTGCATAAGCCGGAAGCAATTAGCTGGTGGGAGATTACGAAGAAGATCTTTAGTAAGCCGACCAAGATAAACATTGGCTCCCAGTGTCCAGCATGCTCGTATAACATGGATAATCACGATAGCATCAACAACCACATACGAGCACATTGGTGGATGGCACTTCTTTGTGGCGTTTGCCTCCGCATTGAGGCCACCGCTTCCACCATGGTGAATCATGGCAAAGAGGCACATGACCTGGTCTTCTGGGATGCCAACAAGTGACCGGCCGGCACTTGGCCTGCCTCTGGCTGGCGGTGCCCAACCTCAGATTGATTCCACTTCCTAGCCACCTACTGGCGAGCTTACATCCTGTGAGTTAGCTATTCCTGATAAGAAGGTGCTATTGTTAAGTGTTCTTGTTCAGCCAGAATCCCCGGCTACGTATCATGCCAAAGAAGATTTGTTCATTTTTGTTAGCAGAGCTGTGAAACAGCTTTGCTCTTTAAATGGAAATATAATTTCATGAAATCTCAGATTTTCTCTTGATTTT
>JBCAUG010005471.1:0-11367 GCA_038406175.1 Haplosyllis leylae | reverse complement strand
CAATGTACAACTTGTTCCCCTGCAATAAACCAGCATTCACGCCTACCACCACCGTGTTCACTTGTCTTTATGACCCCCACGACAGTCTTCAGCGATTTTTTTAGATTAACTTTATCAGATTTCATCACATGAAAACAGTGACTTCCATTTCAGAGAAAATTTAACCGTAGATTAAATAGATCTAAATCCATTTCTTTACTGAAACTGTTGTATTTTATTGCTTGAATTATTGAATTTAATGTTGACATAAACAACGTTAATACAGTGAGTCGGTTTAAATATCCGGTTACAGTTAAGGTCAAGGTCATAATGCCACCGTTTGAATCCAACCTTCTCAAGGTCATTGAGGATCCGAGTGTACCTCTCGTATTCTGCTACACACTGAAAAAAAACCATGGTTCTATTAGATACAAGGTCACAATGACATCACCTCAAGGCCATTCAGGATCCGAAAGTATCTGTTGTACTCTACTACACACTGAAATAAAATGCACACAGTGTCATGCCATCTTCAGATCATGTGTGTGTGTGTGTGTGGTGTGTGTGTGTGTGCATGTGGCTGTGTATGTGCGCGTGTGTGTTCGTGTGTGTTTGTTTGTGTGCGCGTGTGTGTGTGAAGCTCTGCTGCACACTGATCGTCCTTGCGCCCGTCACTTGGATCCGCCAACGGTGTTTGTATGTGTGTGTGTGTGTGTGTGTGTGTGTTTGTTTGTGTGTGAAGCTCTGCTGCACACTGAGATACACCATAGTTTTATTTTAAATGAATTGGATTGGCTTAATTCCGAAAAAGAGAAATCATGAATGCTTAGTGCTCTACGATAATGACTTCTTTGTTAATTTACTATGGATGGATGTTACCTTAAATCCCGGAGTTGACCTACAAGCCACCAGGTGTTTAGTATGAATTTCAAACCCTATCTGTTTGATTCTCTGACGTAACGGAAGTGACGTAATCACGTTCTGTAAGATTCCCCACTCGTAGCCTTCCACGTCAAACTTCAGGTAGTCTAAGACCTTCTGTATAAGAGAGGAAAAAATTGTCAATTTGTCAAAAAAGTTCATTAAACAATTTAAATCGGATTTCTTAATTTGAAGAATTGAATAAACTGTTTTCTTCAATCGGAATTTCTATTTATTGCTGAAATTATTTTATGCGAAAGTTATCTGAAATCCACAAAAAGTATCCTGAAAACTTTGTAGTATTTCCTTTGAAAAATATCAACTAAGCTTTCGAATGCCCTTTCATATCGCCAATATGTTGTTTCTATTGTTTTGTTTTACTGAAATTCAGAATTTTACAGGAAGTTACAATTGTACCTGTTGGTCGAGTATTTCGTGCAGCACCGGAAGTGGGTACATTTCCCGTGAGGTGGCGTTACGTTCGGTAGATCCGGTTAATCCGACGTGGTAAAACTGGATCGCTCCTCGTTTAGATTGTCTTTTGTGACGTTTTAATGGTATTCTGTCGTATGACATGTTTATGAATGATTCCTGTGCTGTTGTGTCGCGTTGTGTGTGTGTTTGTGTGTGTGTGTTTGTGTATGTGTGTGTGTGTGTGTGTGTACGTGTGTGTGTATGTGTGTGCGTGTGCGTGTGTATGTGTGTGTGTGCGTGTGTGTATACATGTATGTGTGTGTGACATTCAAATTGTATTGTAAACTTTCTTTTTTTTTCTTTTCAAAAGTAACATATATTTGAACAGAATCAAGCATAAACTGACAAGTTTTGAAGCCTCTAACAAGTACAGCGAAGATTACAGTGTAATGACTAGAGTAATCACCAACTGACCAGGAGATCTGGGGTCGAGCCAAATTTTGAAAATTTGGGTTGTCAGAATTCATCAGACGAAATGTTTTCCATAGTTATTGCCAGCTCGTCCACAGTCGGCTTAGTGGTTGAGTTGAGGTGCCCGTAAGATTTTGGAGTAAATGCCTTGGCACTTTTATGATAAGAGAAGAGACCGACGCAACGTCCTGTTTAGAAATTATAGTGAATCTGCACTCACGTGGGATCGAATGAACGAACTGTTGCTCCAAACTGATAGGCCGCCGCGTCATCAAAAGTGAAATCTGGACCAATTCTGTAACCATAACAACAGGTCTTTTTGGATTAATTAATTAAAATTTAAAGAAGTACTCTTTCTTCAGTTAAATTAAATTTTTCTTTAGATAACGAGTACAAAAATTAACTTGTTAAAAAAGAAGTAAAATAAAGTTTGACACTGACCCAAATGAGTAAAATAAAGAGTCGTATTGTTTCGGAAGAAATGGCTCATCCAGACAACTGTTCCAACCCCCTGATCGATACCTTCCCAACCACCGGGACTTCCGGCAATTATACTGTTCCATAGATTTAATGTAGCTACAAAGTCAAGCAAAATATTTTTTTTCTGTTTTCTGTTTCCATGGCTCCATAAACTGAGAAAAATACATGCTACAAACGAATTAGATTAATTTGATAAAAACGTTTAAATATGACGTTACGTTATTGAATGTTAACAATTGCTGGTACATATGACGTCATGACAGCATTCAGTGTAAACAAATTCCTACCAACGACTGCAACTTAAAGTAGGCCTAATTATCATAAAACTGCCAAGGCATATTCCCCAAATACCATGGACCCCCGAATCAAACACTAAGCTGACCCTAAAGGAGCCAGCAATAAAAACGTAAACTTACGTAAGGAATTTCTCTTCCAATTCCTTCTCACTTTCTAATCTCACTATTCTGTTGTCCCTGGTCTCTGTTCTTCTCCTTGACGCAAATATATTTGAAGAGTAGTGAAAAGCCATCTCCATGACAACGATAATTAAATATAATATGAAACTAATCTGTTATATCCGGATTCCAGAGTCGATTCAGAATTAAATTTAATAAATCTGTGTGAAAAGAAAGAAACTAGTTGTTGTTCAATTTTTAAAGTTTTTATTTCCTCAGCACACAATCCTAAGTACAAGTTCTCTCTAAGCTGTACACACATCAACTGCCCAGGGCTGCTGCATGCTCCTTTCTTTTGCTGAAGCTGCAACAGGCTCCTGGTAAAGCTGCTGACCTCTGCAGCTAAAACCTTGAACTATCAACAACTACACACAAATATCAGTACATGTAGGATTTATTTGGCTAATATAACAAAAACGTCACCACACGTAAATGTTATCCCAAGCTCAGATTTTGATGGTAGGGACCAATGTCCAGATGTTTTAAGTGCATAAATGTCACAAGCCCAAATGTTACTCAGTTTCGATGTTTTAAGTGCAAAAAGGTCACTATAACTAAGTGTTGTTTAAAGACCGGATGCTATCCTGTATTGGTGGAAGGGACACATGCTGATGTTTCAGTGCATAAATGTCACCGAGTCCAAAATATTACTTGGTAGTGGTAGTGGGGACCTACACCCAGGTATTTTAGGTGCAAAAAGCTCACCATGCCCAAATGTTACTTATTATTGCTGGCGAGGACACACATCCAGATGTTTTAAGTGCAAAAAGGTCACCACAGCTTAATGCTGTTGAAGGCTAGTTATTAGAGGTGGTCATATGGGTTATTAGTCTGAGAACAGTAACTTTCATGTATGTGATGGTGGGGTAATACAAAATTATGTTAAATCCAGTAATACAGCTGAACCAAACAGCAGCCATTTTGAAAAGTTTGCTATTTTGAGAATGAGACTTTAAAGCAGCACTGATCCCTTACTAAGCAGTATTTCATTCCAATTTTTGTTACAAATAAACAATAATGGTCCCTTTATTCAGTAGAAATGTTCATCCTCAACTCTTCCAGAAGTAACCAAATCTTAATCAAGGTCACATGATCCACATGTTGATTACCATGCACAAAGATGATATATATTTAAAAATTGCCTTCAAAACAGCCAACAGACCTAAATCAGCAATAATAATCATAAAACCCTCCCACAAATTTCAGAAGGATCCATACAGTATTAAGCAAGACACATGCAGTCGTACATGATTTCATGTGTTCATTCTAGATCAACTAGGCTGTGATAGGGGCCAAAATAATTCAAATCAATTAAGGCCACCCACACATGTTACCCAAAAATTCTGAGAAATTCACCACAGCAGCACCCAATAAGTATTTTCTTATTTTTATATTGGATACCCTTAGACCATGTTTAGCTTGACTTCTCATATCAGTTTTGACTTCCCAACCCATTCATAATACTCAAAGTGAGCTATGATAAAAAAATTTTTTAACTAATTGTTAATTTATGTTAGAACGGTCAACTGCAAATTTTTTTGAAATATGCCTTTAAGTAGCCTAATGATCCTCTACAAATCACCAATTGATACTGCACCTGTATGCTTAGGCTACACCTATGGACTGATACTGGATCAAATAAGTGAATGCCAGATACACTTAACCTATTGAGTCAAAAAACTATCAAATTGAACAGCATGTTGGCCTCTCAAGTGCATCACATCCCCAAAATAATTGGCTCATCTTGTAGCCTAGTACACCTAAGCATTTTAGGCCAAATTAAAATATGAAAGTGGGTACACCATTTTCAAGATATCTTCTGAGGGGGTCTTTTTTTTAAAGTACTGAAGTGGCCCCGGAGTCATTATAAACTGACATATTTCAAAAATGGCTAAAAATTAGTCTTAACATATGTCTTGAGACATTTTAGGGCCAAATTTGATTTTAAAAAATCAAAAGGATGTGTCCCAAATTGCCCATGAGAAGTTGCCAATCGCTATGCTATAAGGTGGTTTGAGTGTACACTTAAACAACCAAATAAATTAGATCTGTATCTAAACTTTGAAAAATTAGATCCAGATTTATCTAAATGGCTGCCAAAGGTTCCCTCCATCCAAACTGGATTTTTTAAAAATTTTTGGGATTTTTTCAAGGTACGTTTCATTCTCCCCTCACATGGGCGTCTACACATCATTTTGCCTACAGTACTATCACACTGGGTCCCGCTTCCAAAGAGTTCGGTTACAACGAGCAGTTTTCTTTGCATCTTTTTATTCGTTCTAAGCGGGACCCAGTGTAGTCATCTCGCGTGGAAAAAATCCTAAAATTTTAGGCGAAAACCCGCCCGTAAACCAATAAGGTAACTCGCTACGAGCCACCAATTGTAGTTCGCACAGTCTGTAATATATTTAACTATCAGAGTCTAACAGTTCAAAAGCTATGTCCTTCATTAGCGGATCCAGGATAGTTGTGAGAATTTGGCCTGAACGCCTCGAGAAGGAAGCATTCTTGTTCTGTGGGTTTGGGGTCCGCCTTAGGGCCCCTAAACTAAAAGCATGATTTTGAAATGTAGCAAATGCATTCCCTTACCTTTCATGGAATTTGTTCAGAACTTCCCACTACAAAAGTATTTGCAACGCTTTCCTATCCATGATATTGTCAGTATGTAGAAATAATAGAAATAGATGAAAGTCTACGAGATGTACATAATTTTTGAACATACAAACTATGAAGTTTTGTTCAAATGTAGCGTTGTTAAGTTAGCGTTTGTGTAAGCATCGCCTTGGATATTTTCAATACATTGTAATGTAAACAACACCATAGGAATGCATTCAATACATTTTCAAACAGCAAGAAAAACGGTGACTTTTATGGTTCATGTGAATAGGCCCAGAGTTTTCACGTATTTCAAAGTATCTCTCCTTCTTCTGGATCCGCCTACTGCGTTTTACAAGTTTGAAAACTAGAATGTCTCGAAGTTTTCTTCCGATATCTGTAGATTATCTGAACTGACAGCTCGGCCAGCAGGTATATGTAACACTGGCCTTACACAGCTTAGCTACGGACACCCGAGCTTATTCACCATGAATATTAGAAGCTTTGTGCTGGCGTGCATTGTGCTACTACAAGTATGCACTTCAACTGTGAAAGGAGGTAAGACATCTTGCACTTACTTCATTTCTCAAAAACATTTCCAACACTTTAGGCAGTTATTACTGCGATTGTTGCTGGCTCGTTTTGAGTTAGCATAGTGATTGAATGAGGGGGCATCCAAAGGATTTGAGATGCGTTGTGGCAGTTTTATGACACTTCGGTTTTACGATAATAAGTTTTTACGTGCCATCATCGTAACGTCATATTTGTCTATTCTTTGTTTAATCAGCTGCAGTTGTCGAAGAAGAAAAGAGAATCATAAGTAATATCGTAAGTAAAATAATTTATGGTCAGATTTTGCGTGTGTCTGTTTAGCTTGAGGTTGAGGTTGAGATAGACGCGAAAATAACATACTAGACAGTTAAATCCTGTATGTTATTCTTGTCTGGAAACTGAGTTTTCTGTACTGTGGCCAGTCAAGCAACTCAGTCTACTCTAGTAACATACTCCATTTAACTGTCGGATATGTTATGTTTCCTGCATTACTGAAAGTATAACATACACGACAGTGAAATCGAGTATGTTACGAAAATTTAACTCAACCTCTGCTGGAAAGGATCCACAGATTTTGCGAATCAGAAACATTATAACACTACTTTTACTGATAGACTGAAGTGATTTGCTTTTGTATCTGGTACGATGGGCTAAATTAACTTCAACATGCGGCTGTACATTTTTTTCCTGGAATGTTTGCCTTTCCCTCAAATTGTAATTTACATTTAGTTACTTGAATCTGACAAATGCATTGTGTTTGTTAACAAATTCCATTACAGGCACATGGTCCAAGTCAATGCGAATGTCAGATTCATTCATATTCCCAATCACCTTCCTATTCCTGCACCTGTTATAAGGAGGAAGCGCACTACGGTAGTTTTCATGAATGTCCAAATTCCTGTGCAGCCTTCTGCGATAGCGACTTTTCTTGGCACTGCTGCCAATGTGATGAACATGGAATCAATTTCACGACCCCAGCACCACCCACAGCAGCCCCAACCACCCCAGCCCCAACTACCCCAGAACCCACCACCCCAGCCCCAACCACCCCAGTCCCAACTACCCCAGAACCCACCACCCCAGCCCCGACAACACCAGCTCCAACCACCCCAGCCCCAACTACTCCAGCACCAACAACACCAACCCCAACAACATCACCTCCTCCTCCACCACCTCCTCCTCCTCCACCACCTCCACCAACAACGACCACCCCAGCACCAAGTGGAGAAGGAGATTGCTTCCCATCCTCAGCCAAGATCAATCTGAAGAATGGAAAATCAATAACAATGTCTGAGCTGCAAAGAGGAGACCTGGTACAAACAGGTACAATCATAGTTCCAAATAGACATCGTTAGTTCACCACTGTTCCAACAAAGAGAACAATTGAAAGAGACAAATCACTGTAAAACAATTGAAAATTCTGCTCAAATATGCTGTTTGTTTGAAAGGATTTATCCATTGTCACACAACATAAATTCAGATCTTGCATTTATTCTATTTGGTAGTTTCATCAACTGGCACAGTGGCATACAGTGAAGTGACAGCATTTCTCAAGAAACAGCCAAACAAAATGACCCAGTGCAAGTCAATTTCAACTAACAATGGAACTGTCACATTAACTGGAAATCATCTAGTTTATGCAAGAAAAGGCTTTGCTGACCACTTTAACCCAATGTAAGTCAATCTCACAAAAATATTTATGTATACCATTTTCTTAAACACTTTACAATGACAATTTCCAACAATAGTTCAAATAAATTACAATTTCAAACTTATCAAAATGAATCACTGGATTTTTCAATGGCTTTGAAAACAATGTATCACAAAATGTATCACAAAACATATTTCTTCCAGCTATGCAAATCAACTGTCAATTGGTGATGAAGTGTTGGTTGAACAGAATTATGAATTGACTCCTGAAAAAGTGGTCAGTGTATCCAACCTTGAATTGCCAGGTAACCATTGTTCTTTCATGTTTTTAGAATTTGTAGTAATTACCTTGAAAAAGCAATGTAGTCAGAAAATCATGGCATATCTTTGGTTTTATTACTGTCAACAAAATTGCGCCAATATGTCAGCAGTACTTGGGATAAGAAAATAACATACTTTCAGGTGCATATGTCCCTCTGACAGCAGAGGGTAAGATTGTGGTTGGAGTACTGGCTTCTTGTTATGCTGATTTTCATCATGATTTGGCCCATTTAACAATGGCACCAATGGAGAAAATCTCAGCAGTAATGGAGTGGACATTTGGAGAAGACACTGGATATCCAGTTTATGTTAGCACTCTGAGACATATGGGCATGATGCTGCTACCAGAACTACAGAGTTACTGATTTAATTCAATTGTAAGAATCTGACCTATTGCAGTTGTTTGTTGAGTCAATAAACGATGCAAAATAAACAACCTAAGAACTGTTTGACTTGTACTTTAAATTCACTCTAAGTTAAGATTAAAATAGATATGACAGACACTAGACACTTTGTCTTATCCAGATGTACTGGATCCCGCTTCAAGGGCGTTTACAACCGCGAGTCTGCAAAATTCTTTTTCACCAAAATAATTGACAGCAATGTTAAAGGCATCGGCTACAACCCAGTACTTAGTCGCAAACAACAGTTTCCTTTGGGCGTTTTATCCGCTGCAAGCGGAACCAAGTGTATGCAATGGGCCCCACTTAAAACGAGCTCGGTTACTACGAGCAATCCTCGGCGACGAATATATTTCTCTGCATCAAAACCGTATTGACAGCCTACAACGAGCATCACAATCATTGACAGCAATGTTAAAAAGTTCGGTTACTACGAACATCCGCCTACAACGAGCTTCAGTATCATTGACAGCATTGTTAAAAAGTTCGGTTACTACGAACACCGGCTACAACGAACAGTTTTGTTTGCATCTATTTACTTGTTGTAAGCGGGACCTAGTATATTAAGTTGCTAGCTCGATAGACATTCACGCCGATATGTTTTCAATGAAATGCGATGTATTCTGGAGTTCTTCAACCGAACCATATTCACTTGTTCACAACAGACTCGTGTTCCCACTCCTGTGAGAAAATCCTGGACGTTTCCTTTCAAAAGCGCAAACGTAAATTTCAAAAGCGCAAACGTAAATTTCAAAAGCGCAAACGTAAAATTCTCCAGACACGTATGTGAACGTTGTGCATTGATCCAAAGAAGCAACTTTACCCTGACACATTTTCTTGATTTAACCGTAACACCTGGTCTTCAATCTATCATCCTAACAAATATGACAAATGGGCGCAGGACTTTTCCTTTTTCCATTTACTTCTTTTTTAATTTAACGAATTTGTTGCAATCTGCTATCTTTGCACATTTATGAGCTTTAATTCTCTTGTAATGAATTCAACATTGTTAAAATACTGCAATTGAAACAAACACAACAGGCCAACAGTTTTTTTTGAACAGCCATGCCTCTGTACAATAATTAAAATGCGTAGTTCACCATGGAAACCGCCAAACTGGTTTTGCTTAAAGGTCCATTCACACTGCAGCGAAACAAGACGTAGTTTTATTGACAGGGTTCTCACTTTTCAGAACTAACGAAATGCCATAATTCTTAAGGTTTTCCAGGTTTCCCGGTCAATGTGGGAACCCTGTATCGATGATTATGTTAACTATTTTAACGGCTTGGCCACACTGTATTGACCGAGATTCTTTCCGAGTCCGATTTTGTTTCCGATAAATTTGGCTTACATAGAAATATGCAGAAGTGTCCACACTGAACTGAGCAAATTTTGAATGGGTTACTAAGCTATTTGTTTCCGATATCGGACATATAAAAAATCTTGGTCAGTTCAGTGTGGCCAAGCCGTAAAGCGGTATCGTTTTCTTTCAGTGTGAAAGTACCATTACAGCGATCCTTACCTTGTACGGGTCTATAATTCGTAAATACAACACTCCATCTATATTCAGGTTCACATTGTCTGAAAAACAGAACATTTACATTGAAAATAAATTAAGTTTTCCATTTCAAAAGTTCGCCATGATAACGAAGTTTTTACGCGAGAGATATAACTTTGCAACGCGATTTAGTTTAGATATTAAGTTTAGTTTAGGTATTTTGTAATAAACCGTGATGAAATAAATGAAAATCAAATTGATAGTAAATATCATTTAACATTGTAAGATCATATTAATGTAAACTGTAGATCAATGATAATACTGAACGACTTAACATCTGGTACCGCTTTTAAGGCCCCTTCACACTGTACGATTTGAGACTGCGATTTGTTTTTTTGCCTCTAATGGGTTGTATTAGGGGGCTGGTGATGTTGTCGCAATCGCACAATGTAAACACTTGCATCAAATCCTGTGCAATCCATTAGTTATGCTAAGAAAAATCGCAGTCGCAATCGTACAGTGTGAACGGACCTTAATGGTGCGTTAATATCTGCAATTCACTCAACTATTGCGTTGCGACTTCGAGTTTCCAGAAATATTTCTTGTGGCTCATTCACACTACCGGTACCCAATGGAAACTATATACAAGTCATTTTTATCGGTCTCTTGTCTCTGGTTCGGTGTCTGCCAGTGTAAATACACCATTAATCGCAAATGTGGGTTTTGATTCCCTTTTAAATCGCTTTTCAGTCACGTCTGTCTGCCAAATCGCAATCGTAACCACCTACGCAATATCACACGTGAATGGGCCATGACGTCATTAGAGCTAAGGAAAACAACCCTCCCCCTTCTTTTGAAAGTTTTGTTTTCGTTGTAGATCACCAAATGCGTGCGCACATGCATGAAGCTAACACTGGACCGTTGGTTAGAGGCCACCTGATCTTTAACCTCGAGTTTTGTATTCAAATGGCCTGGACTGGTCATCGAAGTTCGAGGACTTATTTGCCGCCCCTCTTCGAAGTACGAGGGAAAGGTAATATTTTCAGTTTTTCCGTCCACCGGGGGCGGGGGGTGGGGGGGTACCCATATCATACACATAGCCAGGGGATCTGTCCAGAGGGGGAACCCAAATCATACACGTAGCCAGGGGGTCTCCCCAGGGGGGTCTGTATGGGGTGGGGGACCCCAATCAGGGTATCCCTCCCCCCCCCGGGGATAGGACAGCAAGAGGCGGGCGGTATGCCTCTTGTGTTCACGCAGGAGGACTTTCTTGTTCAACAAAGAATTAAACTGTCCCAAAATCTTAATTTGTGATCCTATTTATGATTTTTTTATCAGGACCATCGACTTCCAAAACTTAACGACATCCCTGACGCTTATGTACACTGACCTGATGTAATGGCGCTCTGCTGCGGAATATCGATGGCGATTTCCTTCAAACTCTGCACGTACTTGATTCTATCAGCAACTGGTACCAACACATTGAGACCCTAAGTTAATGGAAATGAAAAAAAATAGGTCCATGGGACCTGTGCTGATTTAAACAATGAAATATTGCCTTTGAAGTCACGAAAATTATTGTTACTATGTTTTTGAAGTTACGAAACACTACCATTATTATACTTTAATA
>JBCAUG010005460.1:0-11368 GCA_038406175.1 Haplosyllis leylae | reverse complement strand
AGTTCGAATTTCCACTTAATTCGAAGTAAAACCTTGCCGACGAAAGACTTCGATTTAACCGTGCCCAACCTGTATTGCGTAAATCATACTCCTTAATCATGGTACATGTAGTTCACAGTACAGAAAGTGTACAGTTTGCTTTTGTTTTAGTCACTGTCGAATCAACAGAACTAAGACTTAAAGTGGCGGACCAAAAGTTTCTCGATTTCATGCAGTTTTTGGAATGTTTGACAAAATATCACATGTTTGCGACCCCATTCGCGGCGGAGAATTCTGGATCCACCCCCTGACTTGGTCTCGAAACAATAGAAATTGTCAGCAGCTGCCAAGCTGACCACTATCCAGTCAGCAGGTGTCGCACCAGAGGTGGATCTAAGGAATCCATTGCATGCACGTGAGAAGCAAGGTATCCACCCTGGCTTTGAAACCCAGGGCAGTCACAAGAAGTTCAAAACATGAGTATCAGTGACCCCGCAAAAGGACTTGTGTCCTCCAAAAATTTTAAAAAAAAGGTGCCTCGCTGGTGTATCTGCAGGGTGGCCAGTCCTAGCCGTAAAGTAATTTTGAATTTACAACAAAAGGAATGAAAAGGATGATTAAACGATTAAATCGTTAAACAAGACCGTGAATAAAGACGTCTTGTTTCAAAGAGTTAAAATTCAATTATTATGTCACTCAGCTTGAGATCAAATAATTGGTCTTGAAAATTGAATGTTTTATAAGAAAATTTCTCAGGCTGCTCATGATCACAGGGATCTTATATTTCTATCATGTTTGTCGGGTTATGACGGATGTGAGCTGCATACTGTACGATACCCAAACAGTTCATATTCAACAAACAAAACACCAGAAAAAAGATAGCTACTTTGTACGTAGTTTCTCTTTTTGCAATTGCCTTATCCTTGTTCACTGATGTTTCAAGAAGTATCTTCGTGGGTGCAAACTGTTTGCTCTGTTATATAATGTCAAAATTATTGTCCGTAATCGAAGTCGATGTGGTTAATTTTTCAATCGAAATCCATGTAGATATTTCAGAATCAGAATCGATGTGGTTAATTTCACAATATGATGTTAGTTGTGTCTCAAAGGAAAAAATCGATGCCTGGTATCTTTAATTTTGGGACCCAATTCTATTTTACGGTCAAAACCTTACAGTTGCGGACAAAAAGAAACGAAATACCCTAGAACTGGGGTTCAAGATGCCCTCGCAGTACTTCCATTTCTAACTTCTGTGGGCAGGCGTGGTAGGGACTTTCGCAGAAGTTGGAAATGGAAGTCCAACGTCCACACGAGTCCCTCCACTTCCGGGAACTTGCACTGACGTCCATGGAAATGTCCAACAAAGTCTTGCATGGCTTTGCCAAGAAAGTTTACATTCCCCATCACAATATGCCCTCCATCTTGATTCACAAGGTGCTTAGGCTTACTTAGCAAACGTATACTATTTACTGGCATCACAGCATTACCTAAACTAAACTGAGGTTACAAGGTTAATTTCTTGTACTTAAACGTTAAGTTTGTCTTTTTTTGCTTAGTAAATTTTCTGGATGTTAAGGCAGAGTCTGGCAGAGACAACAAGGGGGTAGATGGCAATATCGCAATCCGATGGCCTGTGCAGCTGCTCTTGTTCTTGGGTGGAGAATTCGTGAATTATTTCACATCTTTTTATTCGCGTAGTCTGGTTTAGCTATTAGGAGTCGTTTGTCTACTATAATCAGTAAAACTATGCAACAGAGAGTAAGTACACTCGATAAAATAACTCACTTAGTTATTACAGATATTCAGTTATTTAGCCAGGAACAAGAATGTTTGAGAGGAAAAGGAAGTCTTGGTTTTTGTTTGGATTGTTTCCATCCTCAGTCTTCATTATTTCCATTTCGCAGTAAATTGGCGATCCTAGCTAGTAGGGGGTATTTCTTCTCCTGATGCCAGATTCCAGATGGCAATCGAACATCTTAGTCAAATATCTGTTTGTTTAAATTAACTTACGAAACATCTGCAGCACCGAAACATCTGCTGCCGCAAGTGCAACAGTCTGTGAACAGACCCCGAAATCACCCACAGCGATCCACCCAGAATACCCCAGATTTCTGGATTATTGGAATCTGGATCAACCGGTTGTTGCTGTCTAGATGCCAGTTCCTAAACATCTGTATAACATCTGCCAGAGGTAACTGAGCATTCCATTAACCAGACAGATTGAAAACAGCATTGTTAGTGATTCCTGGGTTCCAATGAACTCAGATGAGGCTGAGAAGAGAATCATTTATCCAATTTCCAACCTCTGCCTCGCCTTTCCATAAATTTCTATCTCTGTTACATGTAGACAAAATAGATGAAACTGGAAGAAAGAGTTTTTAAGAGTGCGAGTACGCTGAAAAAAGATGAAAAAAGAAACCTTGCAGTCTGAGGCACACTGCCCGCACCCTCCTCTCCCGGGGAAGGGGTGGTTGCTGGGGGAGGGAGCCATCCTTCTTGTCTGGTCCTTCCTTCGGAGCAGGGTCAGGGCGCTATTATTACCGACCGCGTACGTAGTACGAGAGGAGGTAATATTTTCACTTTGTCTGTCTGTCCAACGGGGGGGGAGTACCCCGGCCAGGTCCAGGTCCTGGCAAGGTGGGGGGGTACGTGAGCCAGGTCTGGTCAGGTGGGGGTACCCCCTGGCTGGGGTACCGTCCCCACCCCCAGCTTGGGTACCCCCCACGCCCCCCCCCCTCGGATAGGACAGCAGAGCGAGCACTTGCTACGCCGCGGTCTTTCACGCAGGAGGAGTTTCTTATTGTGTGAATAGAATGACAGACACAACTGAAAGCAATACCTCACCTCCTAAAGAACTGAAGATTTTTTACCAAGAACAGCTGCATTTGAGTGGTTTTGCAAGTGTAAAACGCATTGAATGGGCACAGGTGTCATACCCTGAGACTGCCCGTATCTGCAAGTGCAGTTCGCGCTGTTTCTATGCTTAGCGCAAGTTAGCGGAACCGACTTCGATAAGGCAACAAATATTATTATTTTATGTTACATCGAACAATGGTGTGCCAAAATGAAAAAATCTAGTACGCACCTTTTTGTCTGGGAAGCAAACAGTATATTTGACTTTTCAGGTTATAAAACGATGACTGTAAATCATAAATGGAAAAAGATCCAAACGTTTCGATCTTTCACTGTCACTTTGCAGTGATGAATACATTTTAATCTTTTTGTGTGACATGTGTTGAAAAGGTTTGATAAATGTATGTTGATTTAATAGAGTACATGGTGTCGTGCTTGTCTCTAGTTACGACACATAAGGCCATTTATAACTGTTCTCATTTGTACTTTGATCTTCGCATAAATATATTATTAGTTGTTGATCCATTTAATCCTGTGCAAAATTAATCATTATCACGAGCAATCAGTAAACGTGTTCGAGATTTGACTAGTTAAGAGAGATTTCAACGACAAAAAGTTACAGGTCTGTTTGATTTCACAAAGTTAAATTCATGAAATTGGATGAATCGGAAATCGGGTTAAGGGCTATTGAAAGGAGTTAATTCGGTTGTTGAATGAAATCATATTAATTTAAATCTGTTAACTTCCTAAAAAAATATTCTGTTGAATCCAACTAGTGAAAAATATTTAATTGCTATTTATGAGGGATTTCGTTAACTCCATTTATTACTACGAACATGTTAAAATTACTGTGGACGAGTGGACTTCGGAAACCACTCATCCACACAGACATGTAACATTTCTCTTTCTCAGTATAATTGTTATCAGATTTGTTTCATGCCTTCAGTTGATTTCAGTGTGGATGAGTGGACAAGTGGCTGATTCGTTTACGAAAGCCCTGTCCATCCAGTCTGTCTTATTACTTCCTGGGTGTGCTTTGTCTCACCTGTGTATTAGTTATCAGATTAATTATGTATTACGCATGCGATATGGCGTGTTTGCATTTGTGTGTGTAAATATTTAGCTAAATATATCTTTGAGGAATATAAATCGTAATTATGTTGTAATCTTAGATAAACATAGTTCATTTGTTAGTCATAACTGGGAAGCCTTTTTTTGTGGATGAAGATAGGTGTTTTTTTTTTTCCAAAATTCTTTCAAGTTGTGGAACCCAATCTTACTAGTAAGATTAGACATGCGATCTTATACATGCAATGCATGCGTTATGTTAATTGTCCAAACATTTTATAAAGATGTGACATAGTTGGGACATTTCTGAAAGAGAATTAGATGATCAGTATTTTGTTCCCTCACAAAAGGTCGGAGTATGTACTCTTTTGTGCATGTCCTTTTGCGCCTATGAAATTTCAAATGTGGACATCAACAAAAACCTTCAGGCTTTTTCTATGATTTAATTGCCTTGTGTGCAAAAGGGCTGAAATATAAACAGGTTCAAAGGTGATTCAACTGCTAATTAAAATTGTTGTTAAAGTTTTGACCGAGGTCACGAGTTTAAAAGAAGATGATACGATAATGTACTATACCTTGTCACAGAAAACCTTTAAACACGATGATTACGTGATTCCTCCGTGTCAAGTTGAAAACATGCTCGTTCTAGGGGCTTGTTCACATGTAATAATGTTTGCCTTTACGTTGGCATCAATGTTTACCGCCCGCATCCGAAGGACGGGAAAGGTAATGTTTTCAGTTTGTTTGTCCGTCCACCAGACGGGAGGGGTACCTCCTGGCCTTTGGTCCCAGGTCCTTTCCAAGGGGGAGGGGGTACCCCCTTGTCCTGTCAGTGGTCCTGTCTAAAGTCATGTAAATGGTCCTGCCCAGGGGGAGGGGTACCCCCACCCAGGACAGAGGTACCCTTCCCTCCCCCCGACCAGGACAGGGTACCCCGGTCAAAACAAATTTACCCCCCCCCCCGGTGACACCAAAGCAAATGCAGAGAATGGATGGATGGACGGATGGATAGCCATTCTCTACGCTTGCATTTGTGTCACCATAGCCACAATCTTAGACTTGAACGTTGACGGAAACAAGTGCGCCAACATGACAGTTTCTGGTTGTATAATGGTTGTACATGTGAACAAGCCTTAAGGCAAGTTCACACCGAATGATTCTGTCACCATCATCATAATGTTGACGCACTGTGACGTCCAAAATGGGTTGCATATCCAATTTCCCTGCAAGCGTAACGGGATCGTTTGATATGAACAGACCCTTAAGGATCTATTCACACTGAGCGTCAGCGTTGACCCTGGCGTCGACGCCTGTGTCAGGAGTGTTGCTAGTGTTGACGCTTGAAAATGGGTTCCATACCGATTCCCGGGGGGATCAACGCTGAAACTGACGCTTGGTGTGAACACAGCTTATGTTAAAAGAGAAAGGGTCAAATGGAACTTGCCCACACATATTACTAAAAGCATTGTTGAGAACAGATTATATTTTTACTGAAAGAACTTTTCTGGGGGTTGGATGAAAGACCAAGGCTTGAAAAATGTTTTTCAGGAGGGAGAATCAGATGGTACAATTGTAAGATGAAGTGTGTCAAGGATTCACAATATTTGCAAAAGAATTAGAAGCGATGAAAACACACTGACGATACCCTGCTCCTTTTGAATGAAATTCAGATTCTTCACTTCTTTCAAAGAGTGCTCATCATGGTAGCCATTAAAATAGTATTACCGTGATGATGATGACCATTTAAAGGTGGGCATTAAAAGCAGTAGCCATTCTGATATCAGACGTCGCTTGATGTTATCCACAGAAACATTTCCTAGACTCATTTCGTTTCACTTTTGTAGGAAATGTCATTTTTTGATGATACTTTTTGCGATACCATGGTCAACAACTGTAAGGGAACAGTCAGTCTGAACTGTAAGATTCGACAAATTGTAACTCTAAAATACATTGTGTTGTAATGTTCAAAATAGAAAATAGATAACAAGGATCAAATCCAATTGGAAAATTACACTCATGCAGTAGCGGATCGGGGGCGTGGGGACATAGGCCATGCCACCCCCACCCCCGGCCAACCCTGACAAAAATAAGTTATAAACTGGGCACCCCAGCCTGGGATTCAAGATGCACCCGCAGTAGTTTAGAAATTTGTTCTTAAGAAACACCCAAAATCCCAATTTTGAAGGGTGAGAGGGAGGGAGGTGTTGCGTATTCAAACTTCAAGCCAGAAGTCCTGACCACCCAGCCGATACAATGTTTACACTCTTCACAACAATATGTCCTTTGCACCATGTGCTGGAACATTCAAAAAATTAACAATTGAAGATTCATATATTTTAACAGCAAGCGGTGTGATGTGGGTTTCACACGTATTCTGCTGACCCTTTAGCACGATGAACTTGTTAGATTTGGCAAAATAAAAAGCATTAGACCAATCACTGACAAGACGCTAGATTGATAGGAGTAATATATCAACAAATTAGTTTCATTGGAGTGAAAGACCGTGAATTTGACCTGGCAGGCATCAGTTACAAATAAAAATACTTCGTAGATGGTCAGTGGTGAATTTCTTTCGTTGTGATGCTTCAACAATAGAATTGAATTTCTTCCCACAAATGCACACTGCGACAGTATAGGCTTTTTTTAACTTAAGGTATACCCATACCGAGCGAAAGTGAAAGCGAAAGCGACGTCACCTTCGCTTTCGCTCCAATGGGCCCTAAGCGATTAGGAAAGCGACGTCGCTTTCTAAGGAAGCAACGTGACTTTCGCTTTCACTTGTGCTTGGTCTGCATTACCGTGGTATGAATCTATATAGTCCTTCCAGGCGACGTCGCTTTCGCTCTAGCTTTCGTTCGGTGTGGGTAGACCCTTACATGTATAAATTGAAACAAGCATAAAATTATAGTTATAAATCATGCAGATAATAGAATCTTTGTGTGTAAACCATTTCAGTAAGACGTATGGCTTATAAAATTTTGAATTTAGCAAAACATGTTTTGAAGGAAAACCATAAAAATGGCCTTTTGGGCATAACAATGATCCCTTTCTGGTAGTAAGATCTTTTGTACTGAAAGACTCGCGTGTAAAGATAGTTTGCAGTGAAATCTTTCATGCTCGTCATTCAATCTTGGCGTGAGTTACCTTGTTGAATAAATGTTTACCATTCAAACTACTACTGGTACACAAGTATTTACTAGTATTTATTTGTCAGGACAGGATAGTCATCAATGTGTGGATCTTAACTTTAAGGTAAATTTGAAAGTTGTATTTGGTCAGGTAAGTGAAGGTAAAACACACATGACCTCCCGTGGGTTCTGTGTCAAAATCGTTCAGAAATAAACGTTAACGCACAGTAACTATTACTTTTCTCCTTACCTCGTAGATATTTGGATTAGAATACCTTTTGTGTCAATTTAGAGTAAAACAGGTTTACTATGGCACATGTAAAACAGGGAATTTAGATGTTCATTTTTCCCAGACAGGGAAAACACGTAGAATTTGCCCAAAAATATGTTTTTAAGGCCCGTTCACACTACAACGGCAATTTTTAGTGTCGTTGCCATTGCTGTTACAATTGGGCATAGAACCCAATTGATGATGACACCTTTGCTGTTGCCTTTGCCACAGGTCTCCACGTGAACAGATCCATAGAGACCAATGTTACCCATTCTTTAAGGAAAAAACATTTCCTTTGCCGCAGCTCGGTGTGAACGAGCCTTTACACAGGGAATTCACCTTCAACACGGGAAAATTTTGATGTTTTGAAAAGGATTTGCCATTGTTGCAGTGGGATGTAACTGAAATGTTTTAGCTTTTGAGGTAAATTTTGAGTTCGTGAGGCTATTGCAGCGGACCCAATTGCATTTGTGATTGTAGTTTAGAGATTTAATGTTGTATTTTTTTGAGACTACGAAAGAGCAGAGGGAAAAAGATGAGAACACAGGGAAAACAAAGGGAGTTTGATATTTGTCGAGTTTGGTAACCCTGTATTACCCATGCACTGTTCTTTCAGTAAGTATATTTCTGTTAAAGGGTAAGAGATAAAATGCAAATGTGTCCTTGTCTGGTCTAATGTCTCTCACCCAGATCAAACATTTTTATGCAACATGAAAGAATCTACAAACACTTCAGTTGACGGATTTAATGCGACTTTTCAGGAGTCCATTTTCATGCTTTGGTTTCTCAGGTTAAATGGTTCGGAATTATCTAAATCTTGAAAAATGAGTCCTTGATGGCCTTGTTTAGACAGGGAAGAAGTCCCAGATTAAGTTTCGATCCCCATTCGTGATGTACATGACTTGGGTTTCAATCATTGTGGCTTCACTTGGCCTCGAAGTGAACCGTGCAAGTACGTTCTTTGCCCCGAGGAATGAAGAACAGTTAAAGAAGATTGAAAAATTGGAAAGAGACAAAAAGAGAAAACGTAGGATCAGTGAAAGGGGAGTGAATGAACCTATCTCCTATGTCAGAGATATTATCCATGAATCATTAGAGCTGTAAAAAATTGGCAACCGTAAAAATTTTGCAAAGAAATGACCACAACATGTCTCCTACTGGGCCAAGTTATGGAACAATATTTAATAAACACGTTGCCAAGTTATTTGAGTGTGGACATAATAACATTTTATGTTTGTATTTAGCCAAACGAGGATAGACTGGTTCTGCTGCACCACACAAACAGGTAAATGAAGACATAACTGTTTGAAAACTTTACCGAATGAACCTTTCAAACTTGTCCGTGCCAAAACATTGTGTTGCATGTACTACCTTTTATGTAGTGATGATGGGTTACGAAAAAGAGAGTACAAGATCAAATCGAGCTCTTCTTTTTGCGGCCATTATGTCACAATGGTTTAGGATTGTTGTCGCAATGTGCTATTTCTTCCTACTTTTTGTGAGAAACCACAAAATTGCTTTTGTCAATCTCCCTTTAGGGGAAACGTTAACCTTTGCATGATGAGCTCCAAGTTAATCGTGCAGGTATTCTTTGGAAATAAATGATTTTTAAAAAAAGCGCACTGTTACCTTTTTCCTTACCTTAACCTTAGTGTGTATGACATTGGACTCTTGCTGTTAAACATACAGTAGGTCTTGTTAATGTTTGCAGGTCGTGGGATCTTTTTTCCACAAATATTGACCATTAAATTTCAGAGTTAAGGTGTCCAATATGTGACAGTGCATGGCTTTGTTGATCCATATCAAATCATTCTCTATATTTCATTGCGAAATAGGTCGAGAAATTAGCAGTTACTTTTTGATACATCCACAGTCAGAGCTTTGTACTGAAGAGTGATATGTTTGAAAATGGTCTTCTATTAAGATACCTAGGATATTATACATGTCCTAGAATTTTTTGTTAAAAAATGTTAGAAACACTCTAATTTGTCATGGATCTTGAATCTTTGCGATTTGGTAAATATACAAGTTTGCCAAGCTGGTTCTCATCTTGGCAAGTTAAATTTGAGACTACTCGTCCTGGTGGACACGTTGAGGCGAATTCTTTAGTCATAACTTCATTGGTGGCTCCTTAGAGTCACCTTAGTGGTTGATTGACGGTTTTTGCCCTGGGTTTGAGCCCAATGGTGGGGACCTATGAAGGCCTTTTGTCACTTAGTGACTGTACATGGGATGACGGCTCTATTTGCAGGTGGTGAGGACACCTAACCACTATATGTTGTAATTGAACTTTTTGTTGTTGCAGGTGGTGGGGACCCTGAAACCTTGCATACAATATGCTTCGCTCCCCTTCACCCCTTCTCTCCCCTTCACCCCCATTCGCTCCCCAGGGAGTGAAGAGAATGAACGAGCCACCTGGTAAAACTTTTTTCACAACCTAATATTTTTTATTATCATTGACGTGGAACGCCACAAGTTTCATATTTACTAGTGCTAGTTAACAATGCACATGTAGACCTATATACTTTTTATGATCTAATGATTAAAACATGTGCATGTAGCATGATTAGTAACATTTGACACATAAAGTATGTCAATGAAATACTTCTATTATTCATATTCTGGTTGTATTATAATCCAGCTGTTAGAAATATCATTTTGTCAATGGCAAAAGGTAAAGATTTTCTATTCATATCAGGTAGGATTTACAGACATAAGTAAATATGCAATGAAAGCTGATCATAATTCAAAGTAAGGCGTGCATGCGATACTACCAAATTTGAGGCTGTCAATTTGTTCAGTCTTAGTATAAGTTCACCTTAAGTTTAGTCTTCAGTTTCTGGATTTCCATCCAGAAATGTTGCAAATTGTTCAAAATTGACAGGGAAATTGAAAGGACATTAAAACAATAGCAAGTTGGATGTACCAAAATATTGAAAATTCGTGCAACAAAGTGAGAATTCGCGACATTGCCTCCAAAATTCAAGACTGAACTTAAACTGAACTGGTACCAAGATTGAGCAAATAAAATTTAAAGAAAAAGGAACAAGTTTTATGGCATTGACCATTAAATGTCGCCTGACACAGACTTCTATCGTTCAGATAGATCTACTTAAATATTTCCAAGGAACATTAGATTTCCAGATAAATATCGCGTGCGTGCGTAAAGAAAGGTCTTGTCTGTGTCACTCTTGATATGGGGATTTTAAAGCCCATCGTGGAAATACTAAAGTTTTATGTTACATGCTTTTGAAAAGATATTTAAGTTTGCTGCGCTTACGATAAACTTGTACAGCCACTCAAACTTTGTCCAATTTTTCAGCGGATATTTATCACGTCATGACCCCTATTTGAAAACCTTTGTATTTGATATCTAACTGTTACTTTTCATGCAGGTACCTGCACGGTTTGGCTTAGTAGCACAGCTGTTTTAGGTTCTTAAAATACTTCAAACGATGCCCTTTAAGGATTGAAGTACATTTTGTAATAATGACATGAATATTAATTAGGAAGTTATACATCCATGTGGGTGATTTATTACTACCCTCATCCAAAGGTTGCGGAAAGGTAATGCTTTCAGTCGTGTATGTCTGTCTGTCCACAGAGTTAGGGCCTATTCCATGATCCAGACCAGATACCTTATATGACCTTAGATGACCTTATACCAGACTCATCCCCTCCCTCCAGCTCCAATGCATCATGGCATAAGAGCCCAGGCGGTTGACCTTCAGCTGCAAGGCTATCTTGTTGCTGGCTCATTAGAGTCAGCTTATTAATTACTATGAGCTCCCTGGAGGATATGGGGAGAGGGTGGAGGGGAGCATTTGGCAGTTCTATGGTAATGAGACCCAATTTAAGCTTCAGTCATTGGTGGGAATTTGTTTACATGAGAATGTTGTCATGACGTCATTTTACATCACAAGACAGCACTTGGACTACGTACACGACGTCATTTTTAAAACCTTGTTGGTTAAGTCAACTCTAATTCTGGTATTTTTGGTGGCTCGTTAGAGTCACCTTAGTGGTTGATTGATGGTTTTTGCCCCGAAATTTTGGGCCCGTGGTGGGG
>JBCAUG010005459.1:0-25709 GCA_038406175.1 Haplosyllis leylae | reverse complement strand
TGACTTTTCCCTGACTGGAAAAAGTTGTCTCATTTTTCCAGGTTTTCCAGTTTTTCCAGTGCCGGTGGGAACCCTGTAAAATCCTACAAGACATCGCAATTTCTGCCATCGAAACTAGGCAAGCGGTTCCTATTTTCAAAGATAAAACAGCAAACGACGTGCAATCAACCAGGTCATGATGACCTTCGAATAATTTTCACACGTGCACACTTTGCTAGTTATCGCAATTAACGACCGTTCTTTTTTTTTTTTGAGTAACTTGTCCTGTCTAGATTGTCATGCAGTGATCATGAACAAGATGTTCTCACTTTGTACTTATGTTTTTTTTTAGTCTCCGAAATGATGAAACATTCCTCAATAACTGGAAACTGACAACGAATTAATTTTATATTAAATTCCAACACTTGGTGTCAAAATGGCTAAGAAGCTACGTACTAATTTTACAACATAGATGCTTTAAAACTGCAAAGCAATCTTGCACATGCACAGGCAAGAAAAACAAATGAAACTTTCTTCAGGCAAAGACTCTGAATGCAACTTTCCACTTGCACACAAAGCGTTGGAATGCTCAATTGGAAGGGGACAGTGTACCTACCATCTCTGTCAGTACTAGCCACTTCTGCTAGATATCTAAAATAGTCTCCCTTCATCTTTAGATAGAACACTTTACTTTCTGCCATACTAGCTTTGTCTATCAAATACTTATTTAATAATTCCTGTAACGAGAGGTGAATAACAAAAATCAGAGTTGTTAGTGCAAAATTAAAAACAAGTACAGAAACATAGGAGCAAGTTAGTACAGGCATCGAAAATCCAACACTCCCCATCATGGCCATGTCATCTAAAATCGTGTTGGGAAAGTCCATTTGTGGGCAATACGCAGAAATTCGAAGCCTGGTAACTGCAAAGTGGAGATAACTAGGTCAGAGCAGAAATGCAAGGCATTAATTATCCCAACGCCCACATTAGATACACCACAGTGACGTTTCGACACCCTTCACCACCGCATCTAAGCTAACACTTCCCTGACCACTCTTGCAGTATTTCCTTGATTTACCATGATTTCACGGAAAGAACTAAGACAGGGCTTTACCCATAGCCATATGAACCCCACTTCCATTCAGTTTTCCAGGTGGCCACAATATAATAGTGATTTTACGTGGAGAACACACCACACTTCTATGAAAAATATTCAAAAGTATAAATCATACTACTAGGTGGTCAGAAAGTATGTGCAAGAATGTCAAGGAATTGTGTGTGAAGTGAAAGCCGTTCAATCTAAGTTGTCTTGTTGGTAAGTTTAACCTTCTTTGTCCTTCTTGACTGAACCTCCTGTAACTTCAGCAAGGTACCTATAGTAATCGCCCATCATTTTTTGATAAAACACATGGCTTTCAACAGCTTTGTTATATTCGGGATCTGTTTTGGCCTTGTCCTGGTCACCTCCGTATTTCTTGTCTAGAATTGCCTTACTGACATCTTCAGCTTTGGGAACTAAATGTGTTTGTAACAAATCCTGCAAAAATAAGACAAATTGTTTAAGTCTGCCAAGGTTTCTCAATATGTCAACATTTCCTCTCCATCGGCGTGTATTCAGCAAACTATTCCATGCAAGTTACATAGAGTTGTACAGATCAAGGGCAGGGTTCAGCCGGAACGTTGGAGTAATTATTTTGTTATTTGCTGTGAAAAACCTGTTTGTCGTAAAGTTCTAATATCAGTTTCTCAGTATACTCTTATTACTATCATATGTACTTTCAGTACACTTTGGTCTGCACAAAAATTCACTTGACCGACTTAGACATTCGGAAAAATAACAAGTCCCTTGGTGTGGGGAGGGGGGGGGGGCGCATTTGACGGAGAATTCAAACAATTTACTTTGTCAAATCGAGTTTAAATTGTCATCTCAAAGCGGGGTCGGATTTCGTTGGCTGTCAAACTGGTGGGCATCATGTTACACAGTCATGACCTTCTTACAAAAGGAACCACCCTTCTTGGGGCTTCAAACTTGAAAAAGAATTATAACTGTTATTCTTCATATCCTCGCATGCGTTTGATGCGAATTTTGCACGTGCATCACGGAAATATCGTCCGCACGGACCTTTCTTTATCCTTCTTGCTGCAGAAAATAGAAAATCTGTTTGATGCATTGAAAGTAATACATTATTTATGCAAATATTTCGGCCATTAGATCACTTCCTGTCAATATAGGCTTTGGCGGCTTCTCAAATGACAGGAAGAGTAAACACGTGCCCCCAATAAAATGAGTAACCTCCTTATTTACTTCGTACTGTTTGTAGATGCTTTCCTTTACTCATACAACATGATTAATGTGAGAAAATGGACCCAATGGTGGCTACACGGATACATGAAATTTCTGCTTTACATGATAGCCGGCACTTTGACCTAGAAAATTCCACTTCCCAAAACCACAATTTAATGGTCAATTTCAGAAACTTCCGACCATTCCATCCCGGGTGACTTGTTTAATTAACAAATAAACCATTATACAACTACCCAAGGGGGCATTTATCGCAAAAGCATTGCATAAACGGTATCTACCAGTAGACAAATTTACTAAATTACTTTCATGTTTGTAGAAAATGGTGGAATCTTACCAAGACATTCATACAGATGTCCTTCAGTTCGCATTCCACTTTTTCCCTGTATGCCTTAGCCATTTCCTGTTTCCTCTCACTAGATTCTGTCTTCTGTTCAATACTGGAAATTACTCTCCATGAGGAACGCCTTGCACCAACGACATTTTTGTAAGCAACTGACAGAAGATTTCTTTCCTCGTTGCTCAGTTCCTCTCCCAATTCAGTCACTTGTTTCATGGCCTCTGCCATGTCATCATACCTCTCTGCCTGCTCAGCGAGCTTGGCACGTTGTACCAACTCCTCTTTGCTCATGGCTGAATGTGTTTTAAAGACTACAAATGCACTGAAATTCAAGAAAAATCGTGTCAAAAGCTCAATCTAGCCAAGTACACCCTCTGACAGTAATATGGCGCCTCTGCACATGAAAGCCGGGTAGATCACTCCGCGACCATTCAGTTAACACATTGCGATGAAAAGATTTTAAGATGAAATTACAATTTTTATAAGAAAACAATAAAGATGTGTAAAGCTCAAATAATGCTATGACATTTACGCGAACACAGAACAGCGAGCAATTTAATTTCAGCACTGTCTGTTGAGATGAAGCCGCATCACTCAGTACTATTTCGTTATAGAAAGTAGTTCCCTATTACTGTGTGGGGATTCCAACTCATGTCCAGGGGCTGTGACGTCACCATCTCCATGGTACCGTTTCCAAGAAGCCGATCTCACTAAAAAATGAAAATGAAAGGGTGCACCGGTGTCCACAGAGTTTTAAGTGTTAAATGCACACAGAACAACCCATTTTGAAGTGCTGTGGTCAGTTTAATGTGGGATTTTACTCAAATGGAGAGCTTTTCACACAAATGACATCATTCGCATCCCAGAATGCATTTTATCGGCCGTGACCTTCGCATCCATGTGATTCCGGTTAACCTAAAAACGTGGGTCATCACATCTGAAGTTCTTAAATTTGAGAGAAATGCCAAAATCCAAGAGAAACAAGAAAAGTACGTACTTTAAGTCCAATTACTATTTAGCTCATGCATGTCCGTAATGTTAAATGACAAGAAATTACAAGAATATTAGACTGTTCTGTCATAAAATGAGCTCTCATTTTTATGAATGAAAATCGTGTATCTTACTGTAGTGCACAATTGTCACGTGTGTTACTGATATTTGTAGTTTCTCTGACACGAACAAGGAAGAAGGGCTTGGAATCAAAACAGAAACATATGCAACATGTGAGTACAACTGTGAGTTGCTGCCTCGACAGAAGGACCTAAGTCCTTGGCTGTGTAAATAAGTTACTTTCACAAGCACCTGGAGTGCGTTGTGGCACGAATCGATTTTAGTTGAAAGGAATGAAAAGACTGAAATGCCGAATTTAACTTAGAATTGTTACCAACATGACATATGGATTATCTGAACTGTCGACAGTCCTCTCCGCAACTACCTTATTTTCACATATTTGTTACCACCCGCATTCGAAGGATGGGGAAGGTACTGTTTTCACAGGTGTCTGTCTGTCCACACCGGGGGAGGGGGGTATCCCAGTCCAGTGAAAGACAGTGCCAGACATTCATAGAAAGACCCCCACCGCAACTATAAAAAGTATAAGGTTGGTGCACCCTTAGTGGAATCTTAGATCCGCCGCTGATAAATCTGGTAAGAAAATCAATGAACTACTTTCGTGAACAACCCATATAATGAAACACTACTTTCTTCAGGTTCGTGATGCAGTTGATTCTTACTCCAGAATATTTACATTCACTGTGCACAACATGCGTAACACCAAATTCAAGGAGATTCGTCTCGATTGGTCTCACAGCAGGTAAGAGACTACTCAATCATAAATACACTCTGGGTCCCGCTTAGAACGAGCAAATACCGGGTAGATGCAGAGTAAACTGGTGGTTGTAGGAGGGTGCTGGTTGTGACCAGACTTTTACACATACCGACGATTACACATACTGAAATTCATCCCATTAAGTTATAACATTTTGCCAATAGTGATGGTGACTTTGATGGGCTGAATGGGTTCCAGATCCGTTCTGCCCATGAAAGTTGGCGATACCATGGGCACAATGTTAAAACTTGACGAGCCAAACTTCGGTGTGGGTACGTGTGAACAAGGTTTAACCGAATTCGTTGTAAGTGGGACCCAGTGTAGTGAAGGCTCGCTCGCATGTAACGAATGCGAAAGCGATGTGAGAAACTAATGGCTTCATGGCAATTTTAACAAGGTGACCAATGGTACAGGAGAACGGGAAATTTTATTTTGACTTTTAAATTTAGCGTACATGTGTTAAGGCCTGTTTTCACATTACGATCCCGTCACCGTCCCCGTCAAGTTTCATCATTCTGCCCGTCAGACGGCCCGTCACCATTTGCTCAATGTTAAACTTTGAGATAGACGGTGACGGGATCGGAATGTGTAAACAGGCCTTTAAAATATAACAAATAGTGTAACTGTAACGTTATTGAGGTCGTACGTGAGACCATCCGTTAGTTTTAACGTAAAAAAGACACCTGAAATTTCATCTGTGTTGATTGGAATGTAACCAACCTGTTCAGTTGTAATTTCACACGGAAAAGCGAGAAAGAAAAATGATTGGCTTCCTATTTCAACGATTTGTTTTCGATAAATGCGGCTTATTCACACTGAACGACAGGCTCATGATTTCTTTGCTTCGAGCGAAACTGCATTTTCTTTGACTTTTGCAGTCATTCAAAATACATGTAAATAGTAAATTGAATTTTCCATAAACTTCACTGAAAAGCGACGTTCATTTTGTCCTTAGTGTACGTGTATAAATCTGTCTATGAACTCTTTTGTTCTAAGCAAAATATTTAGAGTTAATTTTAGTCAGTTGGAGTGACCCACAAATTGCGACAAGTAATTGATGAATCAATTACGAGCTTGTCAAATACAGACCGCTTCAACAATAAGAAATACGAATTAAGAAATAATTTCAGTCATTTTGCACTTCGCGTGCACCTGTACTCGTGGATGTCTCTACATCTGAGGAATCTAAGTTATATGTATTTGTTTAGTGTCTTTTCCTTGTTTTCGAATTAACAAGTGAACCTGTTGGTTTAGTTTTTTTGAACGGTATCTCACTGCGGTCAATTTTAGTTTCGTAGTTTCATGTGGTGCCGATTTTGTAGATTCTTCCTGGGTAAGAACAAAGTGATGATGGTCGCGCTCGGTCGAGGAGTTGAAGACGAATACAGGGACAACTTGCACAGAATAAGTCGACAACTAACGGGTCAACGTGGACTGCTATTTACGAACCAGTCAAAGGAAGAAGTGTTGAAGTACGTGAATTTATCTCCTAACAAGACACCCTTCCATTCCAAGGCATACCGACCACGGCCCTCCTCTTCCTCCGGGGGTAGGGAGAGCCTCCCTCCTGACCAGTTCTTCCTTGCTGGTCATTCCTGCCTTTGGGGGCACTCCTTCCTGACCAGTCCTTCTTGGCTGGTCCTTCCCACCTGATCCTTCCAATCAGGATGACGGAAACTACCTTTCTAGTGCATCATGGTATCGGGACCATCTCTGTGAACAGACAATCGCGACTGAAAAATTACTACGTGTGTGATCAGTAAATATAAAAATTTTGATGTGTCGTTTGCAAGTGTCATCTGTGTCCTACTGATGTCAACAAACCAAATAGTCTGTAGCACACACAACACTGTTTACCTGATAAATGAGGCTACCGTAGACGAGAGTTTTGCAAAATTTGTAGAAATTGATGCCCTTATGAAATACGGACGGCGACAATTTACACAGATTTCTGACGACCAAAAAATATTCAAGATTCGTTTTAAAAAGAAATTAATTATGAGTGATCGGTACGTTGTTTTATCCTACACCGGGGCGCAATCCGCCTTTCTGATTGGACCTTTCCAGTTGAATATTTTGCTGTACACCCCTGTCTGAGCTCAGATAGGTGTGTACAGCCTCATTAATATGCGGTGTGGGGTC
Organism: Haplosyllis leylae; assembly: GCA_038406175.1. NCBI lineage: Eukaryota > Metazoa > Annelida > Polychaeta > Phyllodocida > Syllidae > Haplosyllis > Haplosyllis leylae. Next base: position 19,118 of record JBCAUG010005459.1, on the reverse strand, counting down.
TACAGGGTCATTATGTATTCCGTGCGGTGTGTACAACTTTTTGTGGTGAGGTTGCTATGGAAACTTCCATGTGACATTTGTAACAACGTCACTAATTTGATGGAAATTCTTGGAATTTTCCAATGAAATTTTGTGTGTGCCGCTGCCTTGGGCCAAGCTAGATCTAGGTAAATTTGCAAGAAAATTCCATTAAAATAACATAGGAAAAAAATAATTTTTAGAAAAATTGTGATGGAAGTTTCCTCATATTATAGATTGGGGTGTAGGATAAAACCATAACACAGAGATAGGGTCGGGGTGCACAGGAAAATTCCACCCCTCCAGGAGTTGTTGTACACCCCTTGCCAAGGCTCGGGTTGTACAACCTCCTGTCTGGGTGGAATTTTCCTGTACATCCCTCCCTACCTCTGTGTAATGGTATAGTATCTGAAGATGACACTGCAAAATTTCCGAAACTTTATCCGTTGTACAACTGATACGTATGCAATTGGTCTAGAAATACATAATTATTGATCAATTTGTTCTTTGTTTCAGAAAGTTCAGTGACATTAGTGAACCCGACTTCGCTAGATCGGGTAATATTGCAACACAGACTGTGATAATAGAACAGGGTCCACTCACTTCCTTCTCTCACGCGTTAGAACCACATTTACGGCAGCTTGGGCTTCCTACCAGTTTACAAAAAGGTTCGTTTCCGATTACATAACAAAGATGGGTCATAGAGGTGCCTGGATTTTTGTGTACAATATTTTGAATGTGTTGAGAGCAATCTCAGAAAATGTAAAGATTTTTAACACTGCAGGTGTCTTAACGTTGTCACGAGATTATGAAGTCTGTAAGAAGGGGCAAGTCTTGACTCCAGATCAATGTCGAATTTGGGTAAGATTTCCAGTCTTTTGGGTTTTTTTTGAAATTTCAAAACAAACTGATCATTATTTGGATAATTTTAAAACTTGCGAAATCAATATTTGACGTTTTGTGTTATTTTTACAATTTTAAATCGTTCTTTTAGAATCATAATATCTTCGACATTTTCTGCATCTCTTTTTCAATCGAGTGAATTATGTCTATGTGATTGTAGAAATTATTCGGTCACCAGATGGCAGAATTTAGAATAACCATAGAATCGATGTGGCAGAATGACGGCTCATTTACTTCAATAGGAGATACTCAGCAAGAACCAATCACATCACCGCAAGTGAAGTTAAAACATCGTGAGTTGTTATAATACGTAACATATGTGTATTTATGGCGTGATTTTGCTGTTTTGGGCAAAATAAAGTGGTGGATCTAGAGGGCGTTATCTGCGGACAAAATAGCTTTTCACACCCCCCCCGCCCATTTCCCATCACCCATGGATCCGACCCTGGAATAAGTAGTAACAGGTCGCAGTATCAATTGTACTGTACTATTTACAGCCCTCAAATTAGAACATTGATTCGTCTCACAAGCCTTAACCAAAACACCATACACTATTATCACATGAATCATGCATACCTTTGAACAGAAATTGCCCAGTTACGCAATAGTGCAAATGCACAAGGTAAAGAATTTCAGAGTGCCTGGTTCCCAAACAAGTGATTTCCGAACAGTGTATATCCCTATCGGTGGCACCTGTTTCCACTGACAGATATACACGGCGACAGAGATTGATGATCATTTAGTTACACCGATATTCGATGATGGATCGGAAACATGGTGTCAACACTGCCGTGTTTTTCGTATGTTATGAACAGGTGTTTTGAGAACGATTTTGTTGCCTTACGGAAGGCGTTTATGGTTCATTGACAGTGACCAAGACCCGAGAGTAAGTATACAGAACTCCATGCGGGAGGAGGGGGGTGTTATCTGTCTCTGTGCAGTATGAACACCTCCATACCATTCCATAGAACCCCATGTCAGCGGTCGGTCTCGGCCACTGTTAGTGTAAACAAACCATTACACTTGTCAAAAAAGGCCAATTGAAAAAATATGTTATGAATTTGTCGTGTAGGCAGTAGCTTCTGCTACTCTGCTCTTTTCGGAGAAAGTCAACTGTCAGCCGCAGGATGATAACATGAGACCAATTAGTGTCCAAGAATAGTAAGGGAAGCAGGATGCTTATATGATGATGTCTTCATGTGTATGTTATTGCTAGATAATCCCACTCACCAAGTGATCAGTCCTAAGTATACTGAATATTCTTCTTGCCATTGAATTTTCATTATTTAGTTTACGTATTGTATTCAGGAAAATTAACAAATTGCCGATGACACAGGGATAAGTAGGACAAAAAGACGCCAACATTTCTTCATAGCAAACAGCATTGAACAGTTAGTTTATTACTAACAATGTTCTCGTCGCTCTCAGCGGAGTCTGTGCACATCGTTAGGGTCACAGTCCAACCAGATTCCCAGAGTCGTTATCTATCCCAGGTTGGGTTCTTTACCATTTTATTGAAACCCTGCCTCGCACTTCTTATGCAGCTTCATTTCGGAAAGAAATTCATTGCAGCATTTAGCAACATGTGAAAAAAACCGTACTACTTTTGTTGCTGAAAACTTCCTTAATTAAAAAAATAAGGAAAAAACTAGGACTCACAAAATAACACGCGGTGTTCAGATCCATTTGCATAATTATCAGACGAATATAGCCAACGGTTCTTTAGAAATAACAGAAAAAGAATAAAGAAAAACAATGCGTTGCGGGCAGTTTGGAAAGACAACAAGGACGAAAGTCCCCGATACTAAGTTGAAAGCGGAAACTCAGCCGCCGCAATGCACTTACTATGCTTGTGGAATAATGAAGATTTTTAAATTAACATGTTTGGATGTTGACATGAGAAATGCCCATTCCGTCATTGCTTAAGCAAACATCTTTTGGTGAAACCCTTTCAAATGTCATTCACATCACACGAACAAGCATAAGTTTTCCGTAATTTTTAGCACATTGAAATTAAGGTATGTTTACACATAGCGTTTTGCAGCCCCTTATTCTGCCAAAAAATAACATAACATTTCCAGCGTGTTATTGTTAGGCATTGTGGCAATGCTGATGGTGGGAATAATGGACAGAAAGAGCACGCAACTCATTGTATCCATTAAAACGCTGTGCTATTGTTTTGGACGAATATCGTGCTGAAAAGCGTTACGTGTAAACGTGCATTTATTCAGTACTCATTTGATAACGTCATTATCGCAGTGTGAGAATTAATATAAGAACGGGCTGAACAGTGTATAATTTAACACTCGCCTGTGGCGAGTCCATTTCTCTGCTGGTGAGTTGAATTTAGAAGCACTCGCCTGGTCTGGCCAGTTCAAATTTTGGCCATCTAGTGGCAGCTTCTGTTGATGGAATTTTCCAGAAGAAGCAGATACAATATTTGAAAGAATTGCATTAACACAAGTATAACTAATACATAGCATACAGATTGATGAATTATAAATACTGTCTTTCATGATTGATTTTTCCCCCCTAAAATTAAAAGATGATACCGGCAAGTAGATTGCACTGAGTAGATTTCACTGCGGGCGAGTTGATTTTTGTGTTACATATCTTACATTATAAACACTGGGCTGAAGACTTTGTTAATATTGATGTATTTCTGTACAACGTTTTATTTGAGTGCAAACTGATGCGTTGATATTCTTCGTTCATTCAAAGGTAAACAAAATGCTGAGGATAAAAAAACTGAAGGAACAATTGGACTCAAAGAGATGGAGGCAGCGAATGAGTCTGATGACGAACAGAGTGCAGAAGAAGAAGAAGAATTAGAAGATGATGATGGGGATGAATGAATAAATTAAACCAATGAAGAATCGTTTTGGATCAAGCTGTGACTCGTAGAGCCGAAGTGACGGCTTCGTCACACATTCTCTAGTCTGACACAATAGTGCGCATTATATGAACAGTTTTAAAAGGTTGAAAATTTTGATCCTGTGAGGTGGTCTGGATTCAGGAGTCAACCAGCTCGGAACCGGCGATCTGAATAATTTCTTGTTTTACGGCGAAAGCTGTAAGTTTTCAGTTGTAATACATGTAGGTTATTAAGACGACGCTGTTGGCAATGAAATGCGATATCGGGACTTACATTATGTTTGAAAGCTCAGCAGGATTACAACCGGTAATGTTTCTAAATTAAGATTTTCAGGTTAATTTCCGGATACATATCATGTTCACGAAATATGGGGGAAAAAACCTTCACGTTACAAATTTATTGTACACAAAACAATAAAATCTATCCATTACAAACTGAGTAAACGTTGTAACTCGCGTTGAAAAAAAAAGACTTTTAACAAATGTCACTGATAAACAATGCAAGACAAAACCTTAAGTACAAGACCGAAAACGTAAAGAAGTTAGTGGGAACCGTAGCACATTGCGTGATCGGTTAGTGCAGCGTACATCCTCCTGGTTTCTATGGCGGAAGCTAAACTTTGGCTCACCTTCATTAGGAGCGTGCGAATAAATTAGTCCCTGGACGAAGAAGACGATATCACTGCGGATGGTTGGTGCTGGAAGTAATAAAGATTAAAAAAGAATCGACGGAAATTTGCTTCCCAGTAACAATATTGAAAGGTCCCTTGGTGTTTTGGGCTAATCGTCACTGCTGATTTTGCTCATGTTTTGAGACTGAGAAGGATATTCATACGGCGGAAATTAGAACCCTTACGCTCCGCAGAGAAAAAAATCCGAAGCAATAAATTGGCGAATTAGTTTTATCACTAAACTTTTTCTAAGCTTAGGTCAAACTCCAGACTTGAGAGCAAGGCATTTTTACTCCGCATAGAAAAACTGCAGCAAATTCAATATCAATTGTTCCAACTTTCTACTTGCTTCCGACAATGTTATTTCACTGCAGGGCTAATATTCTTACTATTTCGAGGATATGTCACAAATAAGACCGACCCAGGAGCGAAATAAAAGGTCACATTGATATTTAACCTAATTGGGTTTCCATGGTTACGCTTGTAGTAAGCTGGAGGACAGAGCGGCTTTGATATGATAGGCTTTCCTGCTCCTTACGGATGGTTAATTAACTGTTTTACAGCTCACGTTGCCTTATTTGTAACACGCTCACGGGTTTTTATCAAGCGCTTGACCTTGGTTGGACTTAACTGAAACGATTCGAGCTGATTCAATTTACCATAAGACAGTTTTCAGGTAATTTTACCGATTTCAAGGGGAGTGTCTTTGTAGCAGAAGTATTTATCATTCACTCGTAACTCAAAACCAAGTAATCTCGGTTAGCTTGCATCGTTCCTTTTCTTACGGAAGTGAATTATATGTTCTGCTTATTTCTCCTGGTAAATTTTGAACAGACACCTAGGTCACTAATTCTGGCTGGAAACAGCTTCATGGCAAAATACGTAATCAGCAGATTCTTAGCAATGACGTAACATTGCCGACCACAGCGACGGACACCCGTTTAAGGTAACCTCCCTCACAGTCGGGAGTCAAAGCTGTTACAACATGCTAAGTGTTAACACAGCGGGATTAACCCACTCGCTTCGTCTTCATTCCGTAATTGGCCATGTCATTATTCAGAGGTTTCTCTCTCAGCAGCTATCAGAGGACATTAATCTGTTCTGTTTGATGTAGATTGTCTTGTTACCTGCCTTTCTTTAATGGAGTACAAGGCAGCAAGCTATAGATAGATAAAGCATCTGCTTCAAAAAAGTTTGCAGAGAAAACATTGAAGATTTTTTCCGAAAAAATTCACAGTCCTGCGTGTGTTATTTTTAAAGTGTGCACTTGAAGACAGCTAAAGTCATTAATGAGCATCATTGTTTTATTTTTCACATTGCTTCCACCGAAGTTCAGCCCACTGAACCTATGTTTCTTTCATTCACAAATTTAAAAGAATTGATCCTGTAATTTTACTTTTACAAATTCATTGCACTGCATTAATCAGGAAAGTTATTCAAAAACAAGACTCATTCTAAATGTTAGAATAGAATACAGTAAAATCGCATGATTCGTTCACAAACATCAACGCTCCGTGGATGGCAAGGCACATGTACCAGTGGCGGATCCAGGAATTCCTAAACGGAGGGAGACAAAAGACTCCCACTATTTCAGGGCAATTTTCTCACAATCCGGTAAAAATGAAGAATAGTGGAGTTTTCTCTAAATAGAGCAGAACTTTCATCGAATTCAGTGAATTCAGAGAATCTGAAAAATCACTGAGGCATGAATTAGGTTCAGTATAAGGATCTGCTCTGTTACCTGTTTCTCTGTGGTCTAGTGGTATCATCTCTGTCTCTTAAACAGGAGATCTCAGGTTCCAACCCACAGTGCTCATTTTTTATTTTTTATTTTTTTTGTCACTGAATTCAGCAAATTCAGTGAAAAAGTTTAGAGAAAACTCCAGTGACTATAAACTTTATACTGGGTGAACTGAAGGTGGAAATGCCAGTTCCGAAAATTGCATTGGAAGTCCAATCAACGCACCCAGGAATGAAATGATGTTTTTTTTTATTTTAGTATGCTTCCATTTTGTCAAATATGTTTCCTCAAAATGCAAACAGAAATGTGTGAAAATGATAAACTTTGATGTCTATGTCACAGAAATGTTCCAGATTCTGTGCAGCCAAAAATATGTGCTCATGGTGAGCCATTTCTGGATAAGTACGAAAACAATTAATAATACCCTCGCTTTCTCAAGATTAATCACTGTTTCAGTGCACAGTTTCAAGGTAGCACCCAAAATTTCTGATTAAGCCTAAACCACCCTGAAGGAACTTCAGAAAATTTGGATTAAAATGGAAATATCACTAATTTCTGACAAAAGCTTTACAATGGAATTCTATGGGGATTTCAAATTTTGAATGTTGCAGCCTCCACTGCTGACCTTACAAAAGTAATTTTTGCAATAAAAACTGCATATTAGGGTTGTGATCTGAGTGACATTGCCATTTTTCAAGTTTTCATTTTAGACATAGGTTAGAAATTACAAAAGCAAGCACATGGTCAAAAATTTCTGAATAATGTCCAATCAGTAATTCTGACAACTTAAACTTTCTTCACTAATTTCTGACTGGGTGTCAGAAATAACTGACTTTAATGGGTTTTGCAATAGTAACTTTAGGAGAGTCAGAAATTAGCGATTAATAACCTTTTGTGTGCAGATGTCAAAAATTAGTGATTGACAAAAAAGGGGTGGTCACACAAAAAGTTAATTTTCTTTAATTCCCTGCATATTTACATTTAAATATTAACTGGTAGAAAATCCCACTACACAATCCTTTCAAACTATGTAATGATTTTGAAAGTGGATGTTCAGATGTCTGAGATGTTCGTGGATGTGGCAAGGGAAAAATTAGTGATATTTCCATTTTAGTCCGAATTTTCTGAAGTTCTTTCAGGGTGTAAACGTGGTTTTGATCAAAACGCAATGTCCAGCAACGTGCGCAGTGCTGGAAAAACAATCTACAAAACAATCCAGGAAACGTAGTTTAATTCTGTCCCCACAATCCACCCAAGTTTAAATCAGATCTATTCACATCGACATCATTCCCTGCTGATGTATATGTTTGATTAATGCTGTTTAGGTGGACAGAATTAACATTTTGTGTATTCTATCGGTAATACCAATGCGGATTAATTTGAAGAATGATTCCACAAAACCTTGATCTGCCACACATCTCAAACATCTGTTGATACTCTTGTCGTCGAATGGGCAGCTGAGATATAGAGCGGAAAATCTTTATTGACACTTCACGCACTTGTTTGTTTTCAAAGTATCAAGGTGTAAATGCAATTTATTCTCCAAGGTTATTTCTAGAAAAAATAGGCAAGCCAAGGAGATTTGAAGCACTTTAACATGTTAGTACAAATAAGTGCCTGCCCTGAAACTACATTCATTCCAATTTTTCAAATTATTAAATATGTTAAAATCCTTTCGTTATCATCTCTCGCTTGAGACCAGACAAAATGTTCGGCTAGATGCCTTCTCAAATTCCCGTTTTGAAAGCTCTAAAAATCGTGATTAATGTACGCTTCACAAATTTGGGCACTGCAAAAAATATTATGGACGATTAACGATAACAAACTTTGATATAATTTACACGGGACGCATTTTCCTTTTTCTCTGAGTGCTAAACCCACTGAACAACCCGCTGGACTTCTCGCACGTTTCTCGTCATTAAAAAGACCCAGAGTTTTTGTCACGGTTCGAAGCACTTCGTTAAGAGATTTTAAGAAGACGGGAGTTAACACTCTCAAGCCTAAATCCTCTAAATGCTGTGGAATTATCTTATCACCATGCGGAATAACAAGCCGAATGACGAACACGTCCGCGGATCGAAACCTCTCCAATTAATGATGTCCAGACTCCTCACCCGTGGCATGACATGGCATTCAGTAGCTTTGATGTCAAAATCTAATAGACCACGTTGCCAGACAATTTCTGACACTCACAAACATGTTAATTTGTTGTCAGACTCTTCCCAAAGATAATCTAATGTCACCAAATAAAAGGTTTTTTTGTGAATGGGAATAATGTTAATAACAATTCATGGCAGGAACACACACCATAAAATTCTCATTTCTGAAAATCCATTTCATTTGTGACAAATACTCCCTGAATTCTTATTTTTCTTTCAATTCAGAACTAACCACTCAATCAGGAAATAATTCGCTTTGATTTTTCAGGAGATTTTATAAATTAGGCACAATGGCAGAATACATAATTAAGGCTCATGTTTTCAAGTATTATCAGCTGATGAAAGGTTATCAACTTTCCTCATCTATTTACAATTGTTTTATGAAATGAAAAATTAAAATTGTTTGGCTTTGAATTAGAATTGCAGAACAATCGTGTTCTACTTCCACAGGCTTGGATGATTTTAACTTCTGAGGTAGAATAGCAGAAACGACACTCGGGGTTTTCACATACACACAAAATTGGCAAATTGGTATCAGAGGCTTTCCTGTGTGAAACCAAAAAAATCCAGCGAGGATTGAACCTGGGGCATTTGCCATTCAGGTCTGATAGATATTTTTTACAATCAATAGAGCATGACTACATGAAAATCTTTTAGCCACAGGCTGACAACCAAATGTCAGAGAGTAGAGCATCAGACGTGAATGACAGAGGTCTCAGGTTCGATCCTCACCCGAGTAACATTTTGTTGCTGATTTTCAGGTGGTAAAGCCTCGGATTGTCAATATTACCAATTTCGGCTATTTTGTGAAAATCCCGACTAACAATTTGTAGAACCTGCCTCCGTGCTCGAACTTGTTTCACCGTTTGGTACTCACCATGCTGGCCGTCAGAACCTTTTCATAAGCGACATTGAGTTGAAGGTTTCTGTAATCATGGGAAGGGGATTTCCGCCAATTGCTTGGATGAATAAGAAAATCGACCTCAGAAACCATGCCTTTAGACAGTGTTGACATCGCAAGGCAAATGTGTGAACGGAGCTCTGCACATTTCACAGAACATAACGAAAGGTCGGGTTTTCGAGTGTGCGGTTTTGTTTGTGTGGATGGGCGGGTGGCGCTGACGAACGTGTGAAGATCACTACATTTCCTGATGTTCACGAGAAATCCACATTACAAATCGTAATTAGGAATAGTACTTTGTTCCTGCCCCTTCTTCCATTTCCCAGATTAATTTCTTTTAGAACACACCATAATAACATACAGTATTTAAGACATTTCAATTTTATTTTCACAGCACAGTAGACTAGTACATAGTCGTTGGTAAAAATGATGAAATACCTTCAAAATATTATTTTACATAGCAGCATATAAAAATATTAGGAATGTGATAAAAAGTAACTTCACACTACAAGATAATCCAAAACTTCAATTTTAATTTCACTCTCAACTAAAGCAAGTTGATTTTCGCACAGTATCAATCAGCACGAACGTGTGAATTTAATCATTCATGCTCTTTGCAAAATGAACCTTTTTACAAAAACATAACGATGCAATTTTTTCGTGTACAGTTTCAATGAAACTTCAAATTCCAAATTACAATGGCACTCCCAAATAATTCAGGAATATCAATTACCACGAAAACAATTATTCACCATCATCTGTGGTATGTTGAAGTCACTCATGGTTCTATCCCAGGATCGATTTCTGCTGATAAATGATCATTGCAATAAAAAGCGTTTCACAAAATTTACAGAATTCCAACTCATTTTACATTTCATCATCTTCCATGTCAATATCTTCTTCTGGAAAATCACCTATTGTAATCTGCAAGTGAAAATTTCAAAGAAATAAGATTTTACCTCGCGAAGAAATGATTTTTTATGGCATACTCCATTATTATTCTTGTAAGACATAATTCCTGTTTGTGGGCCCACTGGTACCCCTGATTTGGACATCTGGTGACGTCTGCCTTGGGTTTCAAGGCCAGTGGGTTCCCTCGCTTCCATACATCATCGTCTGCGTGCAATAGATACTTAAAAGTCAAATGTAACGATAAATTTTATTTGACTGTATCTTTACTTGCCTGCAATGGACTGACGAACCCGCCGTATTTGGGTTGACATGTAAAGTAGCGCTTTCCTTTAACAGACCCATCGTTTTTACCTAGAGGTTCATCATACTGCACCCCGACCCATAGGCCCTCTGCAAACTCGGTTTTCCCTAAAATCAAGAAAAAAGTATCATGAAATACCAGACACCTGCTACGATAACATCAAATTTGATAAGAGGCCATACGCTTTTCATTGAGGTGTTTCCTGTTTCAACATACCAGCGTATTGGACGGTTCCCCTGCGTGTTGGATGACCGGGCACTTTAACTTCACATCTATCTCCAACCTTAATTCCTTCGATGGCTTTGCTTTCTTCTTCCGCTGTTTTCTGTTTTTCCTCTTCCTTTTGTTTTTGCAACTCTGGGTTGAATCTCCCCATTTTCATCCTTTCCTTATACGCTTTAACCGAGTCCGATCTCTTGTCGTAGTCATCTTGTGACATTTCATATTTTTCCACTTTGGATACATCTTCAAATTGTCCGACTGAGCTGCCTGAAGTGTCTATTACATGGATCCTACACCCGTCATCAACGTGGTAAGACCCTAATAAAGCATTGTCATTGTCCATCACACACACTAACTGTCCATCTGCGTTGTACACTTCCAATTTCATTCCACCAGCAGCCACACCACTTATTAATTCTAGTTTTCCTTTCAGTGCAGCAATTGTGAGGTCTTTCTGGAAACGTTTATTGGACACAAATGAAGTTAACGTGCTGGAGATATCCACCGTGACATGATGTCCGGTCACCACCTGAACCGAGTCCGCCATAGCTAGGAAAATGTGCGCCTTTTATGTGAAGTCCTTTCTGGTGTCAATTCACCCGCTTAAAAAAACAACAAATGGATCAGATGAGCACCAACTTTCAAATTTTATTCAGTGGGTTATGTAAATATTTCCGGTGGGGTCATCCGGTGGACAACCAAATTTTGAATTTTCTGTGAAAACCGTAACAAATTTTTTAAAAAAATTCAGTCAGAACGGAGGCAATTACAGTGGCGGATCTAGGGGGCGCCAACTCATAGAGACCGATGTTTTCTCGAGTTCATGCGGTTTTTGAGAAAATTTTGCAAAATATATGTTGGCGCACCACCCCTAGGTTGGCATTCGTCTGTTGGGTCTGCCCCTGGTAAAGATCCAGTCTACATTGGCAGAATTGTTCCAAAAAGTTCTTTGCAGACTTCAAAGAATCGCATATAACCCAAGGACGGCCCAAAGGGATCCACTAGCTTGGCTCTTCCTGAAATGAATAAGATCGTCGGACCTGGAACACAGTAAAATATATTTTGCTTGCACAGAGTTCACCAGAGTCGCTGATGAGTCATGTGGATCTAGCACAAGGCTCTACCTGGTTTCCGATGAAGATCCAGTATTTGTATGGTGGTTCCAGTGTGTTCATGGTCAACTGAAATTGCCAGGGAATAAGCCCTCCCTGACCTTGCCAACTGATTTGGGGAGGTCCTCAATTATTTTTAGGTTCCAAGAGCGGGGTCTGGAACCTACTTGGATTGGCGGGAACTTCCCGGAAGTCACGTGATTTATCATTGTGTAAACCCCTAATGGGCGCTGTGCACGGGGACTCATAACATGTCTATTTTAATGAAAAAAAATGGCGGCGCCCATGGAACCACACGTGAGAGAGAGACAGTAAGACTCACAGTCGCTAAAGGACGTGAAAAAGGTAACAACCGAGCGTTTACCATCGAGAAAACGGCAGTAGGAAATGTCTTACACATCCAAGATGGCGGCGGACAACTCTCCGAAATACCAGAGAGCCGGGTTCAATTGTTTAATTCGGAACAGAATACGGCCCCTCTTCAAGTTGAAACCGCCGTGACAACTACCTCTGAATGGATTAAGACAACTGTAGATCAACTGGGGCCCATATTTAGCGTGAGTACTAGTCAAATCAAAGAAAAACCTCAGACTGGTGATGTTTCTTTAGTGACTGGTTCAACTAACGTTTCTGGTGCAAATGGAATTTTGTACCCAGTACAGGGGAGCATAGCAAGTGAAATAGCAAACCCTGAGTCAAGTGCCACCACTGTAAATGTCAGTAGAGCCGCTAAAATCACAGTTGCGTTGAAAGGTAACGGTCAGGTTGCCACAATAAATGAGTCATTATTAGGAGGACGTTGTGATGGCTTACGCCAGGTGGCAGGACTGAGTGATCTACAAGACGTGCCAAATTTAGACATTATGAATAAAGAAATATTGCAGGGTGACAAACTAGATTTATGTGATATTGACCAAGATCACAGTACTGTACTTGTAACCCCTCACGAGCTAGCAATGCTACCAGATAAGGCGCTAGAGTTCGATGAATCCGTTGCTACAAAAGCGACGCTAGAGGACACCGCTAGTGAGTTGGACAACTTCGTATCCAGTATAGGTACAGACGATTTGGACAATGATTTGGCATATCTGGAACAGGACGGTGGAATCGAGAAAAGTGTTGGAAACGTAAACTTAGATATATTTAAGAACACTGCGCCTAAAAGTTCCACAACTGGTTCTGACACCAATGAAAAAGATACCAAGAATGAACCATCAGAACCACCACCACTGGCCACCATATCCATCTCCACTGACAAGGCATCCAACACCACCCAGATCCTCATCAACACGGGATATGGACAGCAGTTATTCCAAATTAACACAGCAGACCTGGCTCAGGCCACCACAGCATTGGAACCTTTGGCGTTGCAGGGAGGAATGGTTGGTTTTGATAGCAACGGGCATGTGCTCAACACAGGAACCGTTAATGGCATCACTGTACAAGACGGTAGGTCAATGATTATACACCACAATACAAATAATTTCTGTTAATACTTCCTAATACGTCTTTTTGGTCACTTGCGTGTAATTTGTTTGGACTTATGAATGATTTCCTTCAGGTTACTTATTAATTCCTGTCAATCAAACGGAAGGTGAAAGCGGAGTTCTCCTACAAACTGCTGCTCTGCGAACGGAAGAAGTAAGTAACGATTTAGTGGTTTACCATTTGACAGACAATTGAAAGTCTTGAGGCATCGTTGTCAATGTCACGGTTTTGGTTCGATACAGTCAATGGTAATAGCGTCAAAAAGATCAAAGGTGACACTCACAAAAATGGTGTGTTCACCATTAAAGTGGTTTTACTGTGTATTGAATAATAATAATGAATTGAATAATATTAACATTCAATTGAAAACTTTGTTATTTATGCTTTTCTTATTGCAAAAGGTAGCTGTATAGTATATTTAAGCACATAAAGCAAGATGTTTATGATTCAGGGAGCAGACGGAGCTGGCGATGCTTCTTGTGCGAAAAAGTTGTATATTTGCGAAGAGGAGGGATGTGGGAAAGTTTTCGCAAAACTGACGAAACTGCGAGTCCATCACATGCAACACACAGGGGAAAGGCCGTTCAAGGTATGGCTGTATTGCAGCCTGATCTGATGCAATAAATAAAATATGAAGAGCTACTGTGCAGTACTTTGTAGGGTTTATGAAAATTTTGAACACCTGTGGTTCATACATTATAATCTTGACTTGTAGTGCAACATGCCAGGCTGTGATTGGGCCTTCATCACAGGGTATAAACTGAAAAGACACTTGGAATCACATGAGAAGAAAAAGGATTTTGTGGTTTGTATCATATTTTGACTACATAAATGGTTCGTTGATATTTCTCATTCGCTGTCAGGGCAAAATTGTTGATATTTTGCTGACATTATTACAGTGCAAGATAGACAACTGTGGTAGGAAGTTCACGACTATATACAATCTAAATACGCATGTCAAACTACACCAACGACCGAAAACAGAAAAGTGTGAACTTTGTGGAGAGATGTTTCCAACTGTACGAAAACTTGATCTCCATATGATAAGCAGTCATGAAGAATCGGAAAAACGCTTCAAGTGAGTAATAAATAGTAAAGCAACAAGTTTTAGATCTTTCGAAATGACTTCAGATCTGTTGACACATCTAAGATAAATACAGCCAAATAGAGTAATTAATAGTCATCGTCCCGCAAAGCCACTGATGTTGCTGAAATGAAATTTCCGCCGGTATTTATGTACAGGTACCACTTAAGCTCTCCACTTCGAGAGACATTAAGGACAGTACTTGCCTAGTTTTGGAAAGTTGATGAGGGTATTTGCTTAAAGGTAAAAAGAAACAAAATTTGTTCCTTTGCAGATGTATACATGACGGCTGTGGTAAAAGATTTTTCTCGGCACATTTGCTGAACGTACATTTGAAACTTCACTTGAGGAAGCACGAGATTGTTTGTGAATTCGAAGGCTGCGGCAAAAAGTTTGACAAGCAATGCCGGTTAAGACAACATATGAGGTCACATACTGGAGAAAAGCCTTACCTCTGCACCTTTGAGGTATTTATGAAGTTATATCTCTCAAAATCAACATGTGAACTAAAATAGTTGCGCATAATACATGTGCTCAGGTTAAGAGCCCCTTTACATCTAGCAACTGCGATGCGACTGCGATATCGCTCCGGAATCAAATACATAGATTATGCACTGTACTGTTACATACAGCATTTTCGACTGCAACTGTGACTGCGGAAAAATTACTTGTCACTGGGGGATTGCTCTGTGACCGATTCAAGAATGACGTCGCTGCGATTCTGGAGTCACGTTGCAGTCGCAAACGCTGTATGTAAATGGGCTTTAAAGAAGTTCACTGAAAGGACAAATTATGCTTAAAGACTGAAAACTCGTTTTCCAGTTGAGAGCTATAATATCTATATTATACCACACCCGAAGCAAAAGAACCAAAGTATTTGATGGTTAAAACTATCTTGGGTTCAATCATTTCGATTATAGGGATGTGGCTGGGCATTTGCTACCGCCAGTAAATTAAAACGTCACCAACAGAAGCACACTGGAGAGAGGAAATGGATTTGTCCTCACGAGGATTGTGACAAGTCGTTCATGCGAGCAGAACATCTTAAGGGACATTTAGTAACTCATACTGGAGAGAAACCATTTTTCTGTTCTGTACCAGGTATTTATTCGTTGTCGTAAAACGTTGTCCATTGACTACTCAGAGCTTAAGGGTTTATTTACACGTACCGTCTCCGTTAAGCTATGTTTACACGTTCCGACGTCGTACCCGCCACCGTCACAGTCGCACATTGTGTCAATAGTTGACGGGCAGAATGGCTCTGGAACCCATTCTGCCCATCAGAGTGCCCGTCACCATTGACACGAACTTTGACGGCGACTGTGACAGGGACGGCCAACACACCCTTACTTGCTCCGTCAAAGTTTTGTCATTGTGCTGTTGGTGACAGACACTTAGACGGACAGAATGGCTACAGCGCCAAATCTGCCTGTCACATTGTCAACAATGCAACTTTGGGAACGGAAACATAAACAGGCCTTAATTATCTCCAGGTTTATTGGCTACGCAGTGCGTAATTCTTTCCTGGTTTAGTGAAGTCTTGCATTGATGTTTTAAGGTTGTGATGCCAAGTTCGCAGCAAAAAGCAGTATGTATGTTCACGTGAAGAAGCATGAACAACAATTAAAGGATGGTAAATTGACGTACTTCTGCCCAATGGAAGGCTGTGAGAGAAAGTACAACAACAAAAATACCTTGAGGCAGCACATCTCCAAGCATTATCATGACACTCTAACGCAAGGTGAAATATTGTGTAGACCTACTCACTGCTGTAAAAATATTTAAGATGGTATTTCTCAAAGAAACTTACATTGAAACTTAACTTCTTTTGAGTAAAATTTCAACTGGAGAGTACCTTCAAATATGTTGGCGTTGACAGTGTTTATTTTGACAATTTGTTTTTTCGCAGTTCAAAACATGGGTATCACACCGGTTATTCAAACCGCAGAACTTCAGGAATCGTTGATTGCAGCAAGTGTATCAGACGCTGTAGTTCCGGTTACTTCCGGTACGTAAAAAGTAGCAGACGTCTTGGTCCAAATCAAACTGAATCGGATGTACGATTCCACGAATACTAAGTAATTAGATGTTTTAAATTTCTCCTTTCGGTTTTATTTAGCTGGAGGATCAACACTCAATGCAGATGGTACAACGTCTATAAACCCAGCAGACCTCATTAACGTTGGTACGTACTTTCTTGTTCGTGCTGTTCATACCGTGCTTAGAATTTTGCCGTGTTAAGGGTGTTTTGATCACGTTCATAAAATTAAAACTTTTTTGTCAGGCGCCCAAATTTCTTCGACCGGCGGGATGCCAACTTCTTCAGACTTGGTGACTAATCAGACTGCCATGACACAGTTCATTGTGTCCAATGAACTCAATCAACAGTTACAGCAACAGCATCAACAACAGACGCAGCAACCAAATCCAAGAAGTCTACTAACAAATTCAGCGTTACTTGCGGCTGCAGCGAATACTAGTGTGGACAGTAAACCTGTCATAACAATAACACCAGGTAACTTCCTGTGTTTGTTGTGTTTATGAAACCATTGGGGTTTCAACTGCCTTGTTTAGCTTAAGGGTCCATTTACAGCAAGCGAAAACGAAAAAGATCAAAGAACCATCAGAAAAGATCAAATTGAAAGCGGCAAACACCAAAGAAATCTTTCGCTTTCGCTAATGTAAACCCTAAAGTCTTCGCTCTTAATAAGATTTCATATCATAATACAAAACGTTGCGACGTTGATTCTTCTTTTAGGAGAAATCGAGAACACCGATTTGCTTCAGGGGACCAGTGGCGGTTCTGCGAGGACTGATTCATACAGTAACCGTATGTTAAGCGACCGTGCTCGCCGCCGTAGAAAACTGCTGCGAGAAAAGGCTGATATCAGCAGTGCAGGTACCTGTTTGTCTTGTCAGTTATATCTTATAAATTGAAATGAAGTGATCACAAGCAAAAGCACGATCGATTTTCATATTTCAAAACTCGGTAGCAGTGGAAATCCGTGGGACCGCTACGTACTGAAAATACATTCTTACAATTGAGAAATCATGTCACTTACATGGTAACCACCTCAGTGACCTAACCACTATTTACCACACCCACTACCACTGAATTTCTGTTCTCCGACCCCACTGAATCCGAAACTGTACGTATCTGAATTTGACACATTCACAGGCTACTTGTCTTGTCCGAACATCTTATTCCTTTCAATTGGGAATCTTTTTCTTTCAAGACTGGTAAAATAACTGCCATTTCTTTTTGGCCTGCTAGGTGTTCGTGATGAAGTTCTAACGGCTGCAGCAGAATATCCAACAAGCGAGCTATTAACGTCGCGAGGCCTGCCCATCAGAGATCCAGATACCGGTGCTCTTTATGTGCAGACTCAGTTACTGCAGGTATGTCCAGTTAGGTAGCATGTACACTAACAAGACTCACGCTTGTAATGAGTAACTTAATTCACAAAAACTTGTTCGTTATAAGTGGTACTCATTGTCACTGAACCTTTTCGGATTGGAAAAATCGCTCGTTGTAGCTGGGTACTCGTTGTAACCGAACCCGTTATAAGTGGGACCCAGTTTACATGAATTTGAAAGATCGAAGTGCTGACCGTCCCGAGACGTTAGTCACGATTGTAATTTTCGTGTTCGTTTTAGGATGATCCTCCGAATCCAGACATGTTTACTGATGATACACGCGAATTAGGTGCAAATGATCATCCTACTACGAGTACTGACACAAGTGTGGTGATGGGAGATAACTCCGCGCTCGCTGATGTGGATAATTCTGGTCTCAGTGGTATATCTGGTACAACTAGTATCAGTGGCATGGACCATTCTGGCCTCAGTAGTGATCTGTCACTGGAAGTACCGCCAGATCTTGAATCACACGCCGAAGATTTTACTGGTTCAACAATAAATCTTCAGGATTTAGAATAGTAAAATTTTTGTACTTATACATTCGCATCTTTTTTTGGAAACAAAAACATACATGAAATGATGATGGTCTATTCTGCCTCAAAATATATTTCGTGCAAAAATAAGCACTTATGTGTATCTTTTGTTTATAAAATGTTTTGATTTTGTAAAGAATATTTCGCCAATTAGAGTAATAGTAGTATTTATGTATGAGAATGAATTCAGTCGAAGATGTTGTGTGCAATGTCCTGCAGGTAGTAGGTAAGTGCATTTCTGCAAATGTAATGTGTTCTTTGTTTTTGTTGAAATCCAAATAAATGACTATTTTCATAAGCAAAGCGTTATGGTAATTTCCTGATTGGGTAAAAAGCAGATTGGGGCTGTTTCTGAAACATACATTTTGAATATTAACTCCGCAATTCAGATATCTGTGGATTTCAAGTATCATAAATTAGAATTTACTCGAATCAAAATGTAGGAGCAGGAAGGTCGTTAACTGTTTCCCGTAACTTTCCATGCGCCTTGGCGGTTGTCTTCATTCAACAATGCCCGCCTTTGTTACCGCCCGCGTACATAGTACGACGGGAGGTTATGTTTTCACAGGCGTCTGTCTGTTAACGCGGGGGTACCCCAGTCCCCTGTTCTTTCCCTGGTCTCATGTCCTTCCGGGGGGTACCCCAGTTCTTTCACTGGTCCCATGTCCTTTCCTCGGTGGATACCCCAGTTCTTTCACTGGTCCCATGTCCTTTCTGGGGGGTACCCCATCCCAGGGTAGGACAGGGGTACCCCCCAGCCAAGACAGGTGTACCCCCCC